>JAOTRH010482759.1:0-25214 GCA_034768845.1 Heliamphora exappendiculata | reverse complement strand
TTATTATTATAATTTTAATATATTAGTTTATAATATATAAACTAATAAATTTTAAGTTTATACTACAATATAATAAATTTTAAGTTTATAATTTTAAAGATAATATATTAACTACTACTTATAAAATAGTAAACTAACATTATATTATAAATTTATAAAATAAATAATTATAAAAGTAATTGAAATATGAATTAAACAAAAAAAATTAAAAAAAATTCTGGTCAAAGCCCGCCCAAGGCCCGCCCACAAGCTTAGGCCCGAACCTGTAACCTTAGCCCAAATCCTTTACCCCTAGGGCCTGGGCAGACCCCAGAAGAAAAAAATCCGACCCAGTCTGACCCAAAAATTTGGCATGAGTACGCCGAGCCGAAATTACATACCTACTATAAATATGTAATAAATTTTATTTTTTACATGGATAACAAATATTTAGCGAACTCTACATAATAAAAGAATTCAATCATAAAAATATTTTAAAAATTAAGTTTCTTGGATGCACAACACTATTAAACCTGTGAGTTTTTTGGTAGCCCATTAGCCTCACGTTTTTACATATTTTAATTGTATTTAGATTCCACAATGGTTATAAATCAATTAAAGATAAGGTTCATCTAATTTATTAGAATTTAACTTGAAAAAGAACTCTTTTAAGATAAAAAAGAAACTGTTGATGGATATGAATTCTTTTAAAAGTTATCTTATGGGCCTTCTCATTTTCTCTATAAAAGATAGAATAAATATTCCTTACAGATATCAATTTTTCATCAATTATAATATACGGTTATTTTTTAAAGATTAAAAACAAAGAGAAGAAGGTGAGCTAATAATTAAGAATTTCAAGTAAGGATTTCGATTATTCGATTAATCAATTATCAATGTTTGCCAAATGTACGTTCTTAATATTTAATCTTTTGTTAAGATGTATTAGATTCAAGATCCTGTATATTTAATATTTCGTATCATATTTTCATAGAAAAGTACAAATTTTTCTAACAATTGGTATCAAAGCAAAGTTTTCTGAATCAATACATTTTAGAATAAGTTTATATTGAACTTTTCTTGTGTATTGCCGTTTTTACAAGATAGATCAATTCAGAACCGTATTAATTTTGTAATCCATGAGCTCGGACATTTTTATTGTTTGGCATTAATGGATTGTATCTTTTATTAATGTATAAAATGAATTACATAGATATACGATATATATTTGCAACGAATCCTATTTACAAAAGGTTCCTGTTGAATCATATTTGTGTGAATTAATAACAGAGCCATTGGAAGAGCCCACGACCATGGAAAAGAAAATCAGTACATTATATTGTTCGGTTATATAAATCACACCCTCACTGTTTCATATCTAGAGATCAAATTGATTCCTTCAACAAGTGTTGTAACTATTGTTGTTTTAAAAAAATTAATAATAAATAAGGTAATGTTTTTTTTTTCTTTTTCCATGTTCAATGGTGGGTTAAATTATGTGGAAGAATGGTTGTGAACAAAGATTATCATTGAAGTTTAAAAAAATAATAATAATAATAATAAAATACAACAATCTAACATGGCCATAACATATTGTTATTGGAGAAGGATATATTCCAATCAAAACATATTTACTGATTGTTTGTGCCTGATTCCATTTATTTAAAGATAAGATGAGATGTGTTCAAAGTTTTGCAGAATATATTTCAATAAATATATTCATTATATTTCTTGCTTTGAAAGTTCATAAAAACTAAAGTTTCAGGGCCTAAAGATCTTCCGAATTGTTTTTTAATTGTTGTTTTCAAATAAGATTGCAATATCGTATATTTACATTGCTCGCTTTCATCCATACTGTCATGAATTGGATTATGGTTAAGCCAATTTTTGGTCTACTTTTGGAGAGTTGTTGTATTATTGTAATTGGTGATAAAATAAATGATATATTAATTTATTTCATGGTTCAAATTCGTATGTCACTGTATGTTTATAGTGATGAATGTTTTTTTTTGGAACATTAAAATAAATATTGGCGAATGTCGATATTGTTGTGAAATTATAATGTATTTAATTTAATTTCATAAAAGAGCATGTTTTATTTGTGTATTTGTTTTATACATAGAAATATTATTGTTATTGCTATGGTCATTGAATGATTTTTAATCACAGAAAATATTAATAGAAATTAGGTATGTTATTTCTAATAAAATTGTGATTAAATTAAAGAATGACCAAATAAAACAAAATAATGAGAGAATATTATTAGTTAGTTTTTATATTTATAAGAATTATAAACTTAGAAGCTATCAAAGTGACCTAAATTTATAAAACTTACAAATATATAACTACATAAGAATTTGTTAAAAATGATAACATTTAAGTTAATAATATTCTCAATTGCAAGTATAATTAAGAGAATAGAACTATCTCACAGGAAAGTCACATTTAAATAATTATAATCTAAGTAGGATAATATAATTTATGTAATTTAATTAATTAAGTTTGAATACTCAAAGGTAATATGCCTAATTAATAAACTACATGAATTACTTAGACCTACATAGGTAATAATCTTGTACCTAATTAATGAGTTAACAATAGATATACCTAGATTTCACCCAATGGAGGAATCGAGATGATATCACTAGTTTTTTATTATAAAATTTGAACTCAAAGTATTAACATAAGCATTGTCCTATTTTTTTTTGGTAATTATTTTTATTTCGCTGTACTGTCATGCCTCTAGTATTCTAGTTCTTATTAACTCAAATTATTCAGAATGGAATGAGCATGTTCGATTCATATTGAGAGTATTGGATATTAGCATGGCATTACTTGTTGAAAAGCCTGCTGAAATCACTGATTATAGCACTAAAGAACAAGTATGCTATTTTAATTTTTAGGAAAGATTGAACAGCATAATCTGATGTTCATGAGGATGACTATGGTAAATAATATTAAAACATCTCTACCACAAACTTCTAATGCACCAGAATTCTTAATAGTTGTGGAAGATCGTTTTAGATATGATGATAAGTCACTTGCGGGCACATTAATGGCCGAATTAACAACAATAAAATATGATGGCAATTGAGGAGTTCAAGATCGCATCCTCAATATGTCTGACAAAGCTGCAAAGCTTGGTGCTTTAGGAATATATGTGGATGAGTCATTCCTCGTCTAGTTTATCCTCAACTAACTTTCTGTACAATTTATCCCATTCAAAATTTACTATAATACCAATAAGGATAAGTGGAGTTTGAATGAGCTGACTAATATGTGTGTTCGGGAGAAAGTGGGATTGAGAGGGAAAGGACATCACATGGCACTGTGGCTCAAGGAGCTGTACAAAAAAGAGAAAAATTTGAAAAATCAAAAAGAAAGCTACCCAATAAGTGGAATGGACCCATGAATGTAACAACTTCAAAGTAAAATGCTACTTTTGTGGTAAGAATGAATATGGGAAGAAGGATTGCGGCAATAGTAAAGCTTAGTTCGAAGAGAAAGGTGATAAATTTTATTTTGTATGTTATCGATCAAATCTTGCTGAAGTACTATCTAATAGTTGGTGGATTGACTCTGGGGCCACGACTCACATTACGAATTCTTTGTAAGGGTACCTTTCAACCCAAAAACTAAAGAAAAGTGAAAGATTCGTCTATATGGAGAGTCGTTTCAAAGTCGATGTGATAGCTGTTGGTATCTATCACCTATTCTTAGAGACAGGTCATTTGATGGATCTAGAAGAGACATTTTATGTTCTTTCAATTTTTAGAAATTTAGTTTCTTTATATAGATTAGATTGTTCTGGATATTTAGTTTTATTTGGTTGTAGAAAACTCAATTTGATGTTTAATTCAATAATAGTTGGTTCTAGTAATTTGTATGATGGATTATATCAAATTTCTTTGAATAATGAGTTTACACAATCTTTAATAACCCTACATTCAAATATTGGTTTAAAACGTGGCTAAATTAATAAAAAAAATGCTCAATCTTATGGCATAAACTATTGGGGCATATCTCTAGAAATAGAATTGAAAGATTGGTAAAGAATCGAATTTTGAAAAACCCAGACTTCACCGATTTTGAGATATGTGTGAATTTCATAAAATAAAATAAAAAACAAACAAACTAAGCACTCTAAGAAATATGCCACAAGGAGCAATGAGCTTTTTAAAATAATTAATACAAATATTTGCGAAAATCATGTTCCTTCCTTTAATGAAGAAAAATATTTTATCGCATTTATGAATGATTTTTCACGTTATAGATATGTGCATCTAATTTATGAAAAATCTCAAACCGTTACCATTCTCGGGGTGTACATTACTGAGATTGAGAGATAACTAGATAGAAAGGTTAAAATAGTGAGGTTAGATAGATATGGTAAATATTTTTGGTAGGTACAATGAGTTGGGCCAAAATCTCAGCCCATTTGCCAATTTTTTTTTTAAAAAGAGAGACATCCGTTTTCAATACACAATGCCTGGTATGCCATGTAGAGACCCCGTTCCTTTTAATTTGAAACATCTGATCACGAGTATGATTGTTGATGGTAATCATGCGCTTGCTTATGCCATTTATAAATGATTGTTGGGACAAAATTTAGAAACTATATATAATTTTTCTTTCCTTGGTGTGTTGTCAAGTGAGGGACCGATCGAGCGGTCCCGAGACCGATCGAGCGGTTTGTGGTAGGACAAATCTTTAAGTTGCGGGTTTGAAGTGTTTTGTTTCATTCTCTCATGTTCTCTTTCTCTCTAAAATTTGATTGAAACCCTAGGGTTGTTAGTGGAACACCCTTGAGTCCTTCTACCTCTTCCTTGATGGATTTCTTTGCTCATCATTTGGCTATACGTTAATGGGAGATTATCCTAGGCATTGAGAGCTTCTTCCTGATCCTTTAGTTGGTGATTTTCATGGGTGGAGCTTGCTAGAGGCTTGGCCTTTGTTGCTTTATCGTCTAAGAGGTAAGATCTATGAGTATATATGAAGATTTGTTGGATATGTATTGTATCTTTGGTGTTTATCCACGAAAATATGAAAAATCTATATTTTTAAAAACCCTAGGTTGTGGGTTTGGGTTAATGCATGTTAAATCTTGAGGTCTTGGAGGTTCTCGAGTGTTTAATTCACAATCTTGAGATCACAATCTTGAGATCACAATCATGTTAAATCTTGAGATCACAATCTTGTTGATATCATGCGGGAGCCTTTAACTTGAGTTTTGAAAAAGTTAGGATTTCATTTTTTGTCAAAACCTTGGAGAATTGGGGGTTTCTGGGTCGTTGAACCCAAATGGTTAAATTAGTCAGATTTTTGATAAATTGGAACTTGTATCATCTTATTGATAAGTAGATTTCGTGAAACTTGGGAATGGATGAAATGGTCTAGGGTCGTGTTGTAAATTTTGAATGAATTCCAAAAAATATTGGGTGTATGTGAAAGCATAAGTTATATGACTTGATTATAGTTGTCATGTGAACTCAAATACAAGATAATATTGATATTTAAACTGTTAATAATCGGAGCCATTGTGGTGTTAGGTCTGAGAGAGGAATCAGTTTGACGGTTGGACTCGTGGTGGTGTAAAACCGTGAATGATATAATTAAAGTACCGTATTATTAAAATGTGTAACTAAAATTGGGCTCAAGTAGTTCCTCGGAGAAAGACCGAAATCTTGCGCAATATAAGGTAGGCTCTTCCTTCGGGTTAATCCCCGTCAAAGCGTGCTCTTGGGTGGCCCACCCACCGATGTTTCCAAGAGAAATAAAAAATGTGCGCTCCCGTGTCGGGCTATAGAATGGGTATTTATCCATTGGGCTTTGCGTGTCCCAATGATGATAAATATATCGGGGTTCATAGGCGCCGTCCGGCTTTGGTACTTAATTAAATAAAAAAAAAGAGGTATGTGTGTATGTGTGTGTGTGTATGAAACTGTTGAATGTGATTGCGTTGTTAACAGAAGGAAATGAAATATGGTTAAAGACTAAATGAGATGTGTGCATTGGTTTTAATAAGAAAAAAATTCGATTATGTGAACGAAAATTTATAAGAAAAATGGATTCGATTTTAGGTTTAGTTCTCTTCATTTTGGGTTTATAAGAAAAAAATTCGATTATGCCATGCATATATTCATATTTAGTCTTTTTTCTACGAGTCTCAACTCATGGTGCTTAACCTATTTTAGGTGATAATGGAAAGAAGATGGTCGAATGAGAAGCTTAGTCTCAATAACCATTTTAAAGCTTTTGAGAAATGAATTACACTCATATAGGAATTATCTTTTAAAAAATGTATATCTTGTAAATGTGATTCATTCGATACAATGTTGTGGGTATTCGTTTTGTAAGGCCTTAAGACCACGCACTCATATCTTGCATGCATGAAGGGACGGTGTTATTGTTTCACGGGATGTTTGATGAACGGATGATGGTTTCTTGTGGTTTAAGAAGGTTTTAAGATGTTTTTTCTATTATTTTTACTCTTGTACTTATAGAATGGGTAGAATGAAAACTTATCTTTTGAAGCATTTGAAAGTGGAAGGTCATGTTTTTGGGAGCAAAAGTAAAGAAGCTGTTCAGGGCTGATCTACTCGAGCGATCTAACAAGCGGTCTAATGCACCTCTCGATTTCTCAGTCTGTAGGTGAAAATGTTGCAACCTCTGAGAGACCGCTCGAGCGGTTTTTTAACAAATCGAGCGGTCTGGCTGGTTAGGCAATTTTTATGCCTTTTTATTTTGAGGCCTATTTTTTCGAAGGGGTGTTTCTTTAAGGTTCTAAAAATTTCTCTTGTGTACTTTACACTTCGAATCATGTATTACTTTTGGTAAAACGTTTCTAGTTTTGGGGTGTTTCCATGTGGATCTTTGGGCTTTCCTTGGTTGCGAAGTCAGGGCATTACATATTGATATCAGAGCTTTATGATCAAATACTTAGGAACCATGGGAGTGGTTGATCCATTGCGTGAGAGCTTGCATTGATGTGTAAGATTCATGTCTTGGTGCGTTAGTATGAAATATCTTAGATATGACCTGACATTTGCATGCTATATGGTATTTGGGCATAGAGGTTGGACTCTCAGGATGACGTGCCTCGCCCTTGGGCAACTGGTCAACTAGTTTGGAGTTCAAGTTAGAAAGGCATTTAACCGACATCCGTTTTAACCAGAAATCCTAACGAGTTACCCGGGTTGACGTGTCATTCTGATTAGTTCTCCTCATTATGTGTTGCATGAGACGTGCTAATGCGATATGTGTTATGTGGTGTCATGTTGAGGGACAGTGCTGTCCATGAGAGACAAGTGGGTTAGATCTTGTTGTTGATATCTTCTTTCATTCTTTCTTATATAGAGCGATGTTGCTAAGACATGGTAGAGGTTGGGGTCACGATCGCAGTCGAGATCGCACTTATGCCCAAGTTCTAGAGTAAGGAGATGTGCATGCCCCACAAGAATAAGTAGGCGGAATAGATGTGATTCATAGATGCTCACGACAATGAGATCATTGACCGAGACGACTAGGATAGGAGCGAGGGCTCTCGAGCCAAGAGCTACTGTTGCTATGGGGGAGTTTCAACAGTTGGACCCTCCAACCTTTTTGGGGATGTCGGACCCTGAGGTGGCTATCGAGTGATTGGAGGTGACCACGACAATCTTCGACACCTTGTAGATTATGGAGGATGAGTTAAGGGTGAAGTTGGCGGCGGTCTAACTCCGGGAGGATGCTCGGGAGTGGTGTAAATTTGTTAAGATGATGGTGGAGGGCACGTGGGCCACCTTCACCAGGGTTTTCTTGGAAATGTACTTCCTGGGGTTTTTAAGGGATACATATCGGGAGGAGTTTCTCTCTTTTATTCAGGAGAATCTGATAGTAGTCCAGTACGAGGCCAAATTCACGAATCTGTCGCATTTCACACCCGAGATGGTGGCAACAAAGGAGTTGCACACCAAGCGATTTGAAAGGGGCCTTCGACCCTCGATCAAGAATAGAATCGCAGCATTGGGGTTTTGGGTTTACATAGAGCTGGTAGAGGCCGTAATCTGGGTTGAGAATGCAATGGTAGAGAGCCATAAGATTAGGGAGAGCAAGTCACAACAGGGAGCTTCAGCGGCATACTTTGAGGGACGTCAGACAAAGAGGCAGAAGTCGAAAGGATTGGGTTCTTACCTCATGGTATCACACCTGCAGCCACGGTCGGTACTTGCACCATCTATGGGTTCATCTGGGCGTTCTGAATGCTGTAAGATAGTATGTTATATATGTAAGCAGCCATGGCATCGTTCGAGGGATTGTTAACAGAGGGGACAACAACAGCAGAGTCAGACCCACGTGAGGTCCCCATTCTCTTGTTTTTAGTGTGGCCAGGCGGGCCACATTCATCGAGACTGTCCTTAGGGAGGGAATGCACAGAGTGCTCCGGGAGCACAACCAGGGCAAGCATTATAGGGACAACAAAGCTATGGGCCGTCACAACAGTAGTCGGGAGTACAGTTGGTTAGGACAGTAGGAGGGGCCACCTCAGCCATGTTGGTGAGGCAGCCCAGGACTAGAGGAACAGTGGACAGAACAAGGGACGAGTGTACGCCCTCGTAGAGCCTAGCACTTAAGTGGCACCTACCATGTCGAATGCTACCGCCAGCTCCTCGATCATCCGAGGTACCTTTCTAGTGTACCGTTCATGGGCCAATGTTCTTATAGACACGGGAGTATTGCATTCATTCATTCCATTAGCATTTGCGTGTACATTGGGGTTAGAGGTAAACGTATTGGGTAGCGCTCTATGTGTAGAGGCGCTAATTGATGTTGCAGCCTTGTTAAGACGTGTGTGTAGAGCCTATGAGATGGAGATCGCTAACCGCCGTCTAGTGTTTAATTTTATTCTGCTCGATATGGGCCATTTTGATATCATCCTAGGAATGGATTGGTTGATCTCCTTTCACGCCTTCATTGACTGTGACCGACGCCGAGTGTTTGTTTGTACGTCGGAGGGTGATTCCTTTTACTTTGTGGGCGATCGGAATGACAATTTGGTGCCAGACCTCTTTGTTCACGGGACTGAGACAGTCTCAGCCTCATTTTCTTAGCCTTGTCTACGAGTGAGACTTGTTTGGCTCATGGAGAGTTTTCTCCTGTGATTTGTGAGTTTTCAAAAGTTTTCTCGGACGATCTGTTTAAGCTTCTACCTCTGCGAGAAGTGGAGTTTTTCATTGACCTTATTTCAAGAATTGCCCCCGTTTCTATGCCTTCATATCGTTTTACACCGGTCAAGTTGCTAGAGCTAAAAGTGCAAGTCCATGAGTTATTGGACAAGGATTTTATTTATCATAGTGTGTCGCTTTGGGCAGCACCGGTGTTGTTTGCGAAGAAGAGTGATGGGTCCTTGTGTCTTTGTGTAGATTACCACAAGTTGAACCGTGTGACTGTTAAGAACAAGTACCCTATACCTTGTATTGAAAATTTATTTGACTAACTGAAGGGTTCGTGTTGTTTTTCAAAAATCAACTTGAGGTCGGGCTATCATCAGTTGAGGGTCAAGGAGGAGAGTTTTCTAAAGACTGCTTTTCGCACCCGATATGGGCACTTTGAGTTTTTAGTCATGCAATTCAGATTAACTAGCGCACCTGCGACATTCATAGACCTTATGAACCGTATCTTTCACCAGTACCTCAATAAGTTTGTGGTAGTGTTTGTGGATGACATCCTTATTTATTCACCATCTGAGGAGGCACATGAGGAGCACCTTCGAATTTCTCTACAATTGTTGTAGGAGCATTAGTTATATACGAAGTATGATAAGTGTGACTTTTAGTTATCCGAGTTGAAGTTTTTAGAGCATGTGGTTTTGCGAGATAGGGTGGCAATGAACTCCTCCAAGATATTAGCGGTGATATGTTGGAAGAGACTGAAGAACGTATTCAAGATTCGGAGCTTTTTAGACTTTGCGGGTTACTATCGGTGATTCGTGAGAGATTTCTCTAGGCTTACAGCACCTACGGCATGCCTTATGCGAAAGGGAATCATATTCGTATGAACCGACGATTGTGAGTTCGCCTTCCAGACCTTGAAGGAGAGACTGAGCAGTGCACCTATTCTGATTGTACTAGAGAGGGGATTTGGCTACGTCGTGTATTGTGATGCGTGCATGAAGGGCTTAGTTGTATATTGATGCAAGAAGGCAAGGTGGTTGTCTATGGATCAAGACAATTGAAGATTCATGAGAAGAATTACCCTACCTATGACTTGGAGCTCACGACAGTGGTCTTTTCTTTAAAGACCTAGAGGCACTATCTATATGGAGAACGCTTTGAAGTGTTTTCGGATCACAAGAGTTTGAAGAATTTATTTTTGTAGAAGGACTTGAACTTAAGTTAGAGGAGATGGATGGAGTTCTTGTGAAACTATGATTTTGACTTGCAGTACCATCCGGATTAGGCCAACGTGGTGGCCGATGCCTTCAGCCGGAAGTCCTTAACTTTGTTAGCACACGTTGCCATGAGGGAGTGAAGTATGCTTGGGGAGATCAACGAGTACGACACCTAGGTAGGCCGGGTGATTACGCTATGTTGTTAACTGCAGTGTCTCAGCCTGTCCTAGTCTAGCGCGTTGTGGAGGCTCAACGACAAGATGTAGAGAGGCAGATGTTCAGGGATCGAGTTTTAGGCAGCGAGGATGCCAAAGAGCGGACTATCTAGTCTGACCAGAGTTTGAGATTTTTCGAAAGGATTTTTGTGCTGAAATCGTGTCAGGTGACGTACTTCGTGAGTTTCATCACTCTCATTTGGCGGTGCATCCGGGTGGTACCTAAGATGTATCATAATGTGCGTAGGCTATTTTGGTAGAGGAGAATGAAGAGGGATGTTGCCCTATTTGTTTCGCATTGTCTTACCTGTCAACAGGTGAAGGCCGAGCATCAGAGACCGATGGGTATGTTATAACCATTGCCAGTGTCCGAGTGGAAGTGAGAGAATGCCATCATGGACCTTGTGTCGGGACTTCCTCGATCGCTTAAGAGGCATGAATCCATTTAGGTTGTGGTGGACAGATTAACCAAATCTGCGCACTTTCTTCCTATCTGCATCACAAATTTTGTTGACAAGCTTAGTAAGCTTTATGTGAGTGAGATTGTTAAACTCAATGGAATACCGATTTCTATTGTCTCATATCGAGATTCCCGCTTCATATCACGCTTTTGGTAGAGTTTGCATTCCGCCATGGGAACGAGCCTATTACT
This sequence comes from Heliamphora exappendiculata, assembly GCA_034768845.1. Classification (NCBI taxonomy): domain Eukaryota; kingdom Viridiplantae; phylum Streptophyta; class Magnoliopsida; order Ericales; family Sarraceniaceae; genus Heliamphora; species Heliamphora exappendiculata. Next base: position 13,999 of record JAOTRH010482759.1, on the reverse strand, counting down.
CAGTATTGCCTTCCACCCTCAAACAGATGACCAATCAGAGCACACCGTTTAAATACTCGAGGATATGTTGAGAGCGTGTGTTTTAGACTTTTATGGGTTGTGGAAAGACCATTTTTCGTTAGTAGAGTTTGCCTATAATAACAGTTAACAATCGAGCATTGAGATGGCATCCTTTGAGTATTGTATGAAAGACCCCGTAGGTCACCCATTTGTTGGATAGACGTTGGGGAGAAGGCGGTGTTGGGGCCTAAGCTTGTGCGAGAGACCACGAAGAAGATTGTTGCAATTTGTAAACGCTTATTGACCGCATTGACTCGTCAAAAAAGCTATGCAAATAAGAGGAGGAGACCGTTAACTTTTGAGGTGGAAGACCATGTGTTCTTGAAGGTCTCGCTACGAAAGGGCTTGATGAGATTTGGAAAGAGTGGAGAGCTATCGCCACATTTTAACGGACCATTTGAGATCGTTGACAAGATTGGAGAGGTGGCCTATCGCTTTATCTTGCCACCACAGCTAGCATCCGTGCATAACGTTTTCCATATGTCTATGTTGCGCAAGTATGAACTGGACCCATCTCGTATCTTAGATTGGACGGAGTTGGGAGTAGAGAACGATATTACCTACGAGGAATGACCGGTGAGAACTCTCGACACTAAAGAATAAGTCATGCGAGGGAGAACCATTGAGTATGCGAAGATTTTATGGCTTCATCACAGTGTTGAAGAAGCTATATGGGAACGAGAGTCGAAAGTTCGAGCAAAATACCCCAAATTATTTAACTCTTGATGTAAGTCTAATTTTGAGGACGAAATTTTCTAAGCAGGTGAGGTTCTAAGGACTCAGTTCCTTTTAATTTGAAACATTTGACTACGAGTATGATTGTTAATGGTAATCATGTGCATGCTTATGTATGAAATTAATTATCAAAGTTGTTTGAATGAGCCTCATTGCGTTGGGATAAAATTTGGAAACTATATACACTTTTCCTTTCCTTGGTGTGCTGTCTAGTGAGAGACCGCTCGAGCGGTCCTCAGACTGATCGAGCAGTCTATGGCGGGGAAAGGATTTAAGTTGCGGGTTTGAGGTGTTTTTTTTTTATTCACTCCTCTTCTCTCTCTCTTTCTCTCTTTAAAATTTGATAGAAATCCTAGGGTTGTTGGTGGAACACCCTTAAGTCCTTGTACCTCTTTCTTAGTGGATTTCCTTGCTCATCCTTTGGGTCTACATCGGTGGGAGATCATCCTAGGCGTTGAGAGCTTTCACTTCATCCTTTGATTGGCAATTTTCTTGAGTGGAGCTTGCTAGAGGGTTGGTCCTTGTTGCTTTATCGTCTAAGATGTAGGATCTATGACTATATATGAAGATTTGTTGGATATGTGTTGTATATTTGGTGTTTATTCATAAAAAGATGAACAATCTATATTTTTGGAAATCCTAGGTTATGGGTTTGGGTTAATGCATGTTAAATCTTGAGGTCTTGGAGATTTTTTGGTGTTGTGATCTTGTTAATATCATGCGGGAACCTTTAACTTGAGTTTTGGGAAAGTTAGGGTTTCATTTTTTGTTAAAACTTCGGAGATTTGGGGGTTTCTGGGTTGTTGAATTCAAATGGTTAAATTGGTCGAATTTTGATAAATTAGGACTTGTATTATCTTATTGATAAGTAAATTTTATGAAACTTGGGAATTGGTGAAAATGGTCTGGTCGTGTTGTGAATTTTGAATGAATTCCAAGAAATATTTAGTGTATGTAAAAGCACAAGTTATGTGACTTGATTATGGTTGTTATGTGAACTTAAATACAAGATGAGCCATTGTGGTGTTGGGTTTCACGAGAGGAACTAGTTTAACGGTTGAACTCGCGGTGGTATAAAAACACGAATGATATAATTAAAGTACCGTGTTATTTAAATGTGTAACAAAGATTGGGCTCGCGTAGCTCTTAGGTGAAATATCGAAAACTTGCACAATGTAAGGTAAGCTCTTTCTTTGGGTTAATTCCCGTAAAAGTGTGCTCTTTGACGGCCGGCCCACCCATCAATGTTTTGGAGAAAAATAAAAAATGTGCGCTCCCGTGTCAGACTATAGAATGGGTATTTATCCATTAGGTCTCGAGTGGCGCGGTGATGACAAGTACACTGGGGTCTGTAGACACTGTCCGGCTTTAGTACTTAATTAAATCAAAGAAAGAGGTGTGTGTGTGTGTGTGTGTGTGTAAAACCATTGAATGTGATTGTGTTGTGAACACAAAGAAATGAAATAGAGTTAAAGACTAAATGAGATGTGTGCGTTGGTTTTAATAAGAAAGAAATTCGATTATATGAACGTGAATTTATAAGAAAAGTGGATTCAATTTTGGGTTTAAACGTATTGTGCATTCATAAAATCATCCCACATGTCATGCTCATGGTGCTTAACCCATTTCAGGTAATAATGAAAAGAAGGTGGTCAAATGAGAAACTTAGTCTCAATGATCGTTTTTGAAGCTTTTGGGCAATGAATTACACTCATATAAGAATTATCTTTTGAGAAATATACATATTGTAAATGTGATTCATTCGATACAATGTTGTGGGTATTTGTTTTGTAAGGTCTTAAGGCTACGGACTCATATCTTGCATGCATGAAGAGACGGTCTTATTTTTTCACAGGATGTTTGACGAACGGATGATGGCTTCTTACGATTTATGAAGGTTTTAAGATGTTTTCTCTACTATTTTTACTCCTGCACTTATAAAATGAGTAGCATAAAAACTTATCTTTTCAAGCACTAGGAAGTGGAATGTAATTAAGTTTTTAGGAGCAAAAGTGAAGAAGTTATCCAGAACTAGACTACTCGATGGACTGCTCAAGCAATCTATCGAGCGATTTCATGCACCTCTCGGTTTCTCAGTCTCCAGGCAAAAATGTTGCAACCTCTGAGAGACCGTTCAAGCGGTCTTTTGACCGATTGAGCAGTCTGGCTAGTTGGGCGATTTTTGTGCCTTTTTTATTTTGAGGCCTATTTTTTCAAATGGGTGTTTCTTTAAGGTTCTAGAACTTTCTCTTGTGTACTTTACACTTCGAATCATAGATTACTTTTGGTAAAATGTTTCTATTTTTGGGGTTTTTCCATGTGGATCTTTGGACTTTTTTTGGTTGCAAGAGGCGTCACACGCCACAGTAGAATGGAGTTGCTGAGAGGCGTAATTGTACACTTATAGAAATGGTTAAGAGTATGATGAATTAATCAAATGTACCTATTTCATTGTGAGGTAAAGTATTAAAAATCGCTATGTATATCTTAAATAGGGTTCCTAGTAAGGCTGTCGCAACTACTCCTTTTGAGTTGTGGATTGGTAGAAAATCCAGTTTGAGATATTTACATGTTTGGGATTGTCCAGCGGAGGCTAGAAGCTATAACCCACATAAAAGAAAGTTAGACTCTAGAACGCTATCTGGATATTTTATTGGTTATCCAGACAAGTTTAAAGGGTATAAATTTTATTATTCTAATCACAGTATGAGGATAGTCGAAACCAGTAATGCCAGATTCTTAAATAATGGAAAAATTAGTAAGAGTGAGAAATCAAGAAAGGTAAATCTCGATGAAGTAAGAATGGGCATCCCAACCATCTTTTCTCATAGAGAAATTGTTGCTCCTTAGATTCCTCAACATATTAAGGAGAATGGACAATATATAGAATATGATTTACCACTCCATGTGGATATCGCCATTGAACATGTTGTAGAACCACCACAATCGGCAGCTCTAAGAAGATCTTAGAGGGAAAGAAGACCTACCATTTCAAATGATTATGTGGTGTATCTACAGGAATCTGATTTTGACATTGGGATTAAGAAAAACCTAGTTTCATTTTCACAAGCTATGAATAGTGATAATTTTGTTAAATGGATCGATACTATGAATGAAGAACTGAAATCAATAGACTAGAATGATGTTTGGGATCTTGTCGAATTGCCTAATAATTGTAAGAAAGTCAGGTGTAAATGGATCTTTAAAACCAAGCGCAACGCAAAAGGTAATATCGAGCAATTTAAAATCAAACTAGTGGCCAAAGGTTTCACTAAAAAAGAATGCATTGACTACAAAGAGACCTTCTCTCCAGTGTCAAAAAAGGACTCACTTAGAATCAGCATGGCTCTTGTAGCTCATTATGACTTGGAGCTACATGAAACGGATGTGGAAATCACTTTTCTAAATAGTAGTTTGAATGAGAAAATTTATATGAAAACTACATAAAGGATTCGCAAAGAAAGAAAAAGAACATTTAGCTTACAAATTAAAGAAATCCATATATAGTCTTAAACAAACTTCTAGGAAGTGGTACTTAAGGTTTAATGATACAATTACCTCATTTAGATCTGAAAAAAATACTGTTGATCAGTGTATATAACTGAAGGTTAGTGGGAGCAAGTTTATAGTTTTGGTTATATATGTGGATGATATTTTGCTAACTAGTAATGATTTTGGTTTAGTGCATGAGATTAATGGAACAAAATACTATATGCTTACTTACACAAAATCAAATCATTTAGATGTGATCAGATACTCAGATTCAGATTTTTCTGGTTGTCCCGATAGTAGAAAATCTACATCAGGTTTTGTGTTTCTACTGGCTAGTGGGGCAATCTCATAGAAGAGTATGAAGCAGTCCATTATTGCTTTATCCACGCTGGAGGCCAAGTTTGTGGCATGTTTTGAGGCCATAAGTCATGCTTTATGGTTGCAGAATTTTATCTCTGGACTTGGTGTTGTCGACTCAATTACCAAGCCATTGAAGATATATTGTGATAACTCGGCAGCAGTATTTTTCTCTAAGAATGAAAAGTACTTTAGTGATTTGTAACACATGGAAGTAAAGTACTTGGTCCCTAGAGAAAGAGTCCAAAAATAATAAGTGTCAATCGAGAATTTGAGCACCACCTTTATGATTGCAGACCCATTGACAAAGGGATTGTCACCCAAAATTTAGAAAGAACATGTTGTTAGGATGGGTCTTTTGAATAATATGTAATAAGCATGATTAAAGTTTTGATGAGATGGTTTCTAGCACTTGACACTATATTTTGCACAATAAAAGTTTGTTTTTGTTTTTTTCTGTATCTAGTGATGTGTGCACATATTATGTTAGATGATTAATAAACAGAAAAAACTTGACAAGATAAATAACAGCACTTTATGTAATGTAACCTATATTTATATTTTTCTATTATGTTCTAGGTTAGTGATTATTATCAATGGTGTGGTGCATAGAAAGGAATGTAACATTAATGCTACATAATCGTCGTGACTCACATTAGTGATCTGAATTAATCACAGTATTATATTTCTGATTAATATGAACCTATTGGTTAATTTTTGAAAATTCGTAATCACGTGTCAAAGTTTTTATGTGCTGATTCCAACGAGTTAAAATAAAATAAATAAATGCATATTTCAAAAAATAAAATACACATTGCATCACAACTAGCTTAATGGACCAAGCGGGAGAATGTTAAACCCGTGGACTTTTTGATGATCCATTAGCCTCACATTTTTACATAGTTTAATTGTATTTGGATTTCACAATTATTGATAAGTCAATTAAGGATAGGGTTCATCTAATCTATTAGGATTTAACTTGGAAAAGAACTCTTTTAAGATAAGAAGAAAACTGTTAATGGATGTGAATCTTTTTAAGAGTTATCTTCTATGCCTTCTTTTCCTCTATAAAAGATAGAATAACTATCCCTTATAAATATCAATTTTTCATCAATTATAGTATACGGTTATTCTGCAAGGTTAAAGACAAATAGGAGAAAGTGAGTCAAGAATTAAGATTTCAAGTAAGGGTTTGTATTATTTGATTAATTAATTATTAATGACTGTCATATATACGTTCTTAATGTTCAATCTTTTCTTAAAATATTTTTGACAAAAGATCGCCTCAAGGTAAACGCCCATTGGACCCATCCTCAAAAGCATAAAACTTTTGAAATTCGACAATTACACGCAAATCACATGTATCGATTAAGTTATGACACTTTTAATGGGAATTGAATACAAGATCTCTAAATTTACGATTTGTTTCAATAATGACCTTAAATCGTTAGATTACCCTGACATATTACCTTCTCTCATCTTATATATTTCTTAAAAAGAGAATAAAAATCATTTCAAGCACGCACAATTGTGCTCAAAATTATTACCTTCACTGTAAAATGCTTGGAAGACGTCGTTAAATTTCAAAGCCTAATTGAGTCAATACAACTTAATTATTGAGGGAAAAGGCAGATGGTTAAACTAAACTTTCCAAACATATATATTGAGCAAAACAAAGATTATGGACCCCCCTTCCATCATCAACAAAGTCCTCCACGATGGAAATAACAAGGATTACATTGGACTAAGTGGGTGCTTAGCAATTCAACTAGAACACAACTTTTTGACAAAAATTTTTAAAATACAAATCCAACATATAATTTTAAAAAAAAATTTGGCCTTGTATGGGCTAAATGTCAAATTTTGCTTATTTTTATTTTTTTTGAATTTTTTTTAATTTTTGACTAAATTTTTTTATTTGTCCAAGTTGTCTTGATGTGACGAACTCAAAAAGTATAAAATTTTGATCAAAATATTTAAAAAAATTACTAAAAATAAAAATAAGCAACATTCGATTTGGCTTATTGATTTATTTTAACTTATTTTTGTCTTTTTAAAATTTTTAATATTTTGATCAAAAATTTTTATTTTTTTAACTCGTTTCAATGAGATGAGTCCAAATGTTATAATTGTTTAACTAAATAAAAAAATTACTAAAAATAAAAATTTATAATATTAAATAAATAAATAAGCAAAATTCTCCCAAACAGCCCGTTTGCCGACAAACTTCACAAAACAAAAACGAACATAATTAATTTTTACGATTCCAAAACGTAACCTTGGGTTGGGTTAAAATAAATATAAAAAAAAACGTTATTTTTAAAGAAATTAAAAGTAATCTTCGGTTAACATGAAAAAAAAATTCAAAAAAGAAGGAAATGATATAGACCTTTGATGGGACTTGGAAGACGCAACAGACGCGTTTCTTTGAATTTTGGTATATTTTATTTTGAATTACTCGCCTTCTCCGAGCTGTTGTTTTATCACTTTTGTATTGTTTTCAAAGCAAAATGCCTTTTATTTATGTTTTTCTTATTTTCATATATTAAAATAAAAAAAAGCTTGAAAATTTTATAGTTTAATTCAAAAATAATTTGAATTTATTTATTGAATTAGGGTGTTTAGATAATAATCTTAAGAATATTTTGCTGGTCTCATTTAGATCTGGCTTAAAATTGAGGCTTTAATCATTTTATATAAATTTATAAAAAAATCAAATTTCTAATCATAATTTTTTTACATAGTGGCTTAAAGTCATTTTTCAAAGTAATAATTCTTTAACTTATCTATTTTAAAATTTTAAAAATCTTATTTTTAACTCAGGTAATCAAGCGAAATCAAGAATTTTATATCAATTTTTTGATGTTTTTAAAAATATAAATAATTTTTGAAAATAAAATCAAACAATATGTGTTTTTCATTTGCACGTGAGATTCACAAATATTGTTTGTCCTCACATATTGATAGAACACAAAAGTGCAGATCGAATCTTACGATTTATATTATACTAAGCATTGATTTTGTGTTTAATAAACTGTTTTGTAATATTTTTGTGTTAAATTCAAATGTAGCAAAGTGGCGAGAAGACAAGCATAAAATGTGATAAATAGTAAATTGGGGACAAAAAGTAAATTTTTCAAAAAGAACCATTTAAATAGTTTTAGCCCGTCAAAACGGATTTAGACATAAACAACTCAAAAATACATTGGTCAAAATCGTCTGGACGAATCCACAAAGAACAAAAACCATTTGGACAGGCATCCAAACGAATCTAAATAGAAAGAAAAGCGTCCGAACATATTCCAATTTTGTCCGAACAAATTGAGAGTTTGAATTCTACGTGAAAACTGAAACCCAAGGGCGTGTAATGTGCCTATATAAAAAGCATTGTGGTCAGCCATGATATTCATTCAATTTTAAATTTATAAAAAGTTTAGAAAAGCGACGGTAGAGGTTTGAAAAGTGACCAGAAGATAAAAACAGATTCTTAAGAATCCAATCTTCATCAGCTTTTCATAGATCAAAATCGAAACATGAGTTAATTTTTTTTTTTTAGGGTTTGATAAGATCCTAGTAGGTATTCTAGCAGTAGTTTAGATCTTTTATTCCTTTTCAATATAGATTCAATTCGTTGTATGATTTTAAGATATTAACGTTTGATCAACGTATTTTTAATTTACTTATCTAATTTTTGTTTTTACTTTTTGTGATTGTAATAACGAGATCATGTAATTATTTTATGTTTTTATTTTTATTCAAACGTGAGAGATCCTATGTTTTGATAGGATAGGTCGTGTTAGGATCACTCAGATGATGCGTGTCAATCTAAATAAGGTATGCCAGATTTGGATTGGATCTTATCCTCTTAATAATTTGTGTTAGACTTGTAGCTAAAACTGAATTGAGTTGAATTCTTTTTTTAAAAGAATAAAGATCTTAACGAAACTGAAATATAGGGTGAACTCAAAATTCTAAGAATCTTTCTCCCTTACTCGAATCAAATTTTATTTTTAATTTGATTTAATTTCAGTTTTCTTAGATTAAAACATACAAAATCAATTTTTGAGTGAAAAAATCAAATAAATTTTAAAGTTATAAAATTATAATTATGTCTTATAGTCTCTGGAACGATATTCGGATTTAACCGCTATCTTACGAGTTAGTTATTATTTTTTGAATTTAATTATTATTATTAGTACGAATAACAAACTATATACTAATAAATGCTTGAAATTAAATTGTAATTAATTTATGGATTATATACGAGTTTTGTTTAAAATAATGACTTATCTATTTATTTGTTTTTAATAAATTTTTTATAGTTTAATCTAATTATTATATTTTTTGTATTTTTCTCATTAAGACAAGCAAAAGATAAAAAAAATAAATGATTAAAAATACACAAAAAGGTCAAAAGGGAAAAAATAAGCCAATACTTCATATTCATTATTTTGGTCTTTATTAAATTTTTTATTTTTTTATTTTTTTATTTTTTTATTTTTACTTTTCTGACTTTCAAATAAAAAAAATAGATATATGATTTAAAAAGTCTAAAAACCGAAATGAATTTTTAAAAAATAAAACCATTTTTCATTAGTTTAGAAAAAAGCCCATGGAATGATGGAAGTACATAACGACAGTCCCATCTACGTGCAATAAGTAGATAGCGGAAATCCTTTCTTAAAAAAAATGGATTGAGCAATTTAAATTTTAAATTTCACCACGAAGTTTAGTGATTATTCGCAACTAGTTTAAAAATTAATTTTTTAATTTTTTAATATTTTTAATTAAAAAATTAAATTAAATACAAAGTAGATTATTTAGTATTTTAACTTTTTAAGTTAGATTTTTAAAATTAGTTATTTGAGTAAAAAGTTATTTTTTTTTCGTTTAGAATAAATAATTTTACCCTTTTATATATTTAGGTCATGAATGGGTGAATTTAGCTTATTAACTTATTTAATATTATAAATTTTTTATTTTTAATAAATTTTTTTCATTATTTAGTCAAATAATTACACTTTTTAGATCCTTCTCATTGAGACGAGATGAAAAAATAAAATTTTTTAATCAAAATTTAAAAAAAATTAAAAAAGACAAAAATAAGCCAATAAATCAAATTCTATGTTGCTAAAGATAAAATAAGTAAAAAATAAGCCAATAAACAAATAAGTAATATTTGCTCAAATAGAGCCTTAAAATTAATAATTATATGTAATTGGCAATGGTAGTAAATAAATTATTAATAAGATGTATTATTGTATTTTAAAAAATATAGGAGCTAAAATATAATATTCTAGTAATTTATGTTTTGATTTGACTTTTTAACTTTTTAATTTTTTTACTTTTTTTGCTAAACAGTCAACATTGACTTTTGACATTTTTAACTAAAAAGCTAAAAAGTCAAAATTACTAATCGAAGCCTTAATTATTATAGGTCCACTTTAAACTCATTTTAATAATTTAAATTATTAATCTCATAAAATTGGATGAGAAGTTCATTTCCGCGTAAAAAAATCAATCGAGCATCAATAACTATATTCCCTGAATGGATGAATTTAGTTTATTGACTTATTTGGTATTATAAATTTTTTGTTTTTAGTTAAATTTTTATTTTATTTAGTAGAACTATTATATTTTTTAGATTTCTCTCAATAAGATGAGTCGAAAAACTAAAAAAATTAATCAAAATATAAACAAAAAAGTTTATATAAGATAAAAAAACAAAAATTAAAAAAAATAAAAAAAGTCAATAAACTAAATTCTATGTTGCTAAAGCTAAAATAAGTAATAATAAATCAATAAGCAACATTTGTCCAAACTGGGCCATTATCTAACATATTTATCTTAAATAAAATAAATAAACTATTTTTTTGATAATAGACATTCTATTTTGAAACTCACACATGTTATCCAAATATGTATTGTAAAATAGTGTAACTATCAATATCTAATTAATTAAATTTTATATGAATAACTTTTTAGACATGTTTTACGAAATAACTGGTTTGATATTGTTTGGTATTATTAATACTAATAGCTTATAATTTAAAATTTATAGTAGAAATTGTGAGTATTTAGTAAAAATTATAACTTGTAACTGAAATAGAAGTAAAAATAATTATAATTTGTACGTAACATAAATTGTAGACATTTAAAAAATATATAATTTATTCCAAAAATTAGTTACAATAAGTTAAAAATCACTTTGCCAAATACTCTCAAAATAAACTTAAAGTAATTCAGCCAAATAAACTTAAAGTAATTCATAACAATAGCATTTCATGATAAAATTCAAAATCTGATTTTTTTATAAAAAAAATCATTCTAACGTGCAAAAAGGGTTTACAGGAAAATCATTAGAGGATCACTTTTTCCAACATGACTTTTAAACAAATAATTAGCGAATATTGTTTGTGGTACCAACTAATCTTTGTTACGCAGTATGAGTATGAGCCAGACCTCCAATTCCATTGGTGGTTACTAAGTGGACTTTGGCCTCGATCAAGAAAATAACTGCTTGTTTATTTGTTTTGTTTGATTTATTTTTATTTTTAATGAATGTTTTTATTATTTAATGAAAATAATTATATTTTTCAACTCTTTTTATTGAGACCATCCAAAAAGTAATTGTTTTTTTATTAAAATATTAAAAACATTTATAAAAATTAAAAAATAAGACAAAATAAGCTAAATTTAATATTATTTATTTTTATTTTTAGTAAAAAAAATTTTACCTTTTTATCAATTTTTTCTAATTTTTTTTATTCATCTCATCAAGATGAATTGAGAAAGTAAAATATTTTAGTTAAAAGATAAAAAAAAATTTTAAAAAAATAAAATTAAATAAAATCTTCGAGATATAGCCCAAATAGTGCCAATATTTAGCATGTCGAGAATATTATTTAACATATTATTATAGTGTATGTTTAATTAATACAAGAATATATATTATGTGTTTTTAAATGTAAAATTATGTTTCCATGTAATAATTAATATTCTTCTAACGTAAGGTTGTATTTTTAAAATATGTATATAATGTGCATTTTTTCTGTTATTTGTTAGAAATAAATAAGATAAAAGAAAGAGAAACAAAAAATTATAAAGTTTTGAGGCACGAAGAATCACTTTTTTAATAAGATATTTTTCTTATACTCAGAGTCGATTATAAAGTTCTTAGCAAACCGTTTCCAAATATAACAAAGTCTTAGAATATTGGAAATATTTAAATTTCTACATAACATCAATACGAATAATGCCAAAAAAAAAAAAAAAAAAAGAAGAAAGATGTAGTTTAGACCTGTAATCGAATCCTTTATTTGTAGAAACGTATGAATAGTGTTAAAGGGTTATACCATTTCATTAATGCAAATTTCGCTAACATTAGTGAGATGGCCAACAATGCGCTCTTTGACCGCGCCACGAGCGCCCACTCCCTCTAGTGTTATCTATGTAGCACGTAGAATTTATTTTCTTTTTCGCTATTGAAATACAGTTTACGTGGGATTACACATTTTTCGACAAAAGAATAGTCTTATGACAATTAACTTAAAAGTTAATTTTTTAATTATTTTTATATTTTTAATAAAAAAATTAAATTAAATTCAAAATTAGTGTCAGAATTGTATATTAAAAACTAGTTTTGAGTTTTTGGTATTTAATTTTATTTATTAATAAAATTAGTTTTTTTATTTTTATAAGAATTTTAATAAGCAAATGTATTCGTTTATATTATTTATTTAATATTATGCATGAGTTTTTTTTGTTCTACATAGTATTTAATCTGGTGTGTAGAGTTCAACTTACACACATAATATCAGATTATCAGTTCTTGTAAAATATAATTTTTTGGTTCACATTATTAGATGAAATTGAACACACCATCGGTAGGACTGTAGCACAAATATTTTAGTACATCTATCTTGATTACGGGAACGGTAATTGTTTCGACAATTGTTCTGACTTATTGTGCTAGTATACTTTGTGTGTATTGAATTGGATCGTATTAGAGTAATTAATTTTATACTGACTATATAAATTAATTTACACATATAGTTATTATAAGTACTTATACATTTATTCTCCAAATAATTATTAGACACGTATATTTAATATTCGTTATTTTAATTTATTAAAAAGTGTAATTTTTTACGGGTCTATAATCTTGGTGAGTTGGATAACAATGTTAATTATATGGTGGATATTAATTATTGACAAAATTCATACTCCGTAACTGAAATTGCTAATACTGTCTTAAAGAAGCATTTAAGTCTTGACCATGGCAAACCCTATAGGTGAATTTTATAATTTTACATGTCAAATAAATTAAGCGGAATGCCTTAAGAATTTTTCAAAAAAGCCAAAAATAAAATTATTAGTAATTTAATTTAATCGATGGGTATCTATAATCTTAACGTAGAGGAGAATAATAAATATTTAATAATAGAAGCTCGAATAATTCGATTTTGAAAATAAGGTTGGGAGTGCAATTATAATTTTTTAGTAGAATAAATTATAATTTATATTTTTATGAAATTATTTCTGGATTAAAATAGAATTTTTTAATTATATTATGAACCCATGTCTTATTTATTTTACATGTCCCTACTGTAGCTTATAAAAGTACAATTATAAACCTTAATTTCATAATTCTGTCAGTTGGCTTCAAGCTTAGGATTTTTACATATCTAAAAATCCAAGTCCAATTAATAAAGATTTTGAAGGACACGAATATCGTAACTCACAATACAATCGTGATATTGGCACTTAGGAATATAGCAGAAAATTTGATTAAATATTGTTGCAGTAAACAAAATTAATCCAATCAAATTTCGAAGCTAAAATCATAATTTAACTTTGAGAGTTATATCAGGTTTATATTTTGAATTGCTCGATATTAAAAAAAATTTATCTAGAGCATGTTTTAGCACTTGTCTGTTCAATTTTTTTTGGCTTATATCATATACATAATCTTTGGATCTTGATTTTCTGTCACAACAGTAAGTTATTTAGTAATTTAACTTTTAAACTAAATTTTTAAAAATTTGTTGTTTAGATAAAAAGTTAGCTTTTTATTTTTTGTTCAAAGTGAACAATTTTATACTTTTATATATTTGATTTTAATAATTATACGTAGTTAGTGGTAGTATTGGTAAATAAGTTATGAATACGAAATATTATTATATTTTAAAAGTGGTAAAAATTTAAATAGAATGTTGTATGAGTTGGCGTTTTGATTTAATTTTTTTCATTTTTTAAGTTTTTTGCTTTTGTGCGACAACCTTGGTTTTTGACGATTTTAGTATTAAAGAAAAAACTAAAAATTCAAAGTTCTCCCTCATTGATTACAATATAT
>JAOTRH010482738.1:0-25217 GCA_034768845.1 Heliamphora exappendiculata | reverse complement strand
CACTTATGGCAATTGAATTCAGGCTGTGTCTCTTCCTCTTCTCTGTCTCTTCCTCTTCATCTTCTGAGACTTCAGAGCTCCCAGGAGAATAACAGAGCACCTAGCTCTGTCTCTTCCTCTTCTCCGTGAGCCTGCCCCATCCTCTTCCTCTGAGTGATGCCAAACATGGCTGAATTCTCATGGCTGTTGGTTTCCAGGCTACAATTGCAATTGAATGGCCAATTCAATTGTAATTGCCCAGCTATTGAAATCTAAATTTTCATGGCCAATGAAATTCACAGATTCCAACATTTTCTTCGGCTCAAGGTATTGCTAGTGATTCTAATGATGATTTTGATCCTGAAATGATGGCTATTTTTGTTAAAAAATTTAAATTTTTTAAAAATAGATTAATCATGAGAAAAATTCCCAAAAAAAGAGAAAATTTGAAAAATATGTCTAAATCTATTAAAAAATGACCGAATGCTAAATTTTTTACATCCAGTATTATGAATACAAATGATATGGACATATGATTAAATAATGTCCGAACTTTCTTAAAATAAAATAAAAAAAATTCACAGTCACCTGGGATAACGAGAATGAACCCGACATGAGTGGTGAGAATGAGTCTGATTATGGAAAATGCAATGCTATTGCCTTTGTTGCTTATAAGGATAGCAATTTCATCTGTCCCATTTTGTATGAGTTTTTTTTACCCCCAATAACAAATGGGGTGGGGACAATATTTGCTTTTCCTACCCCGTTTTCTCTCGGCCCCAATTACATAAAATAATTTTTAAAAAAATATTAATACATGTATAAAATATATATTTTATAAATATAATAAGTCTAAAATATTAAAATATTACATTTATCCATATATTTTTATTTCTTACATTTTCTATTTTTAGTTATATTGATTCATCAATTATTATTATTTATTTATTATATTATTTATAACTCTTATTAATATAACTATTTTAAACCTTAAAATCTATCATCAAAATATTCCCGTCCCGCTTTATTTCCCGTTACTTGATAATTTTTCCTTCCTCATGCTTACCTGATGAAATAGGGCAGGAAAATGGGAGAGCTTATCCCCGGCCCCACTGCCTTCTCTAGTTGTTTCTGTTCAAGAAAATGACACTAAATTTGATGATGAAATATTATCAGTGACTTGGGTAAAGAAGAGGGAATTGCAGCTAGTGAGTATAAATAAATTAAAGCTTTTCAACAAGCTTATAACAAATTTTACAATAAAAGTTATTTGTTAACCAAACAGAATGTCACTCTGGTTAATAAATTCAAATAGTGCAAAAAAGAAAAAGAAAGTGTCAAGCAATAACTAACTCACTAGTTTAGGAAAATTGTGTAATAAACTTTATTTTATTTTCTCATATAAACTAACTAAACAAAATAAAAAAAATTAAGGGAAATTTAGGGTTATGTCATATTCTTGGTAGTAAAATTAATTTTAGTCCAATTCAATCTTTTTAATTAGAATTAGTCCTTTCTAAATTTTAATTTTCTGAAATACCCTTAAATTATATCTTTAGAATATTTTTTTGGCCAATTTCCTTTATAAGCGGAATCAAGAATTTCGCTTCATAAATCTCTCAAAAAATTTCTTTCAAAATCTCGCGCTATAATCACAACAACCCTAGCTCTATTGCCGTCTTCATCCTCCATCGTCGTCTTCATCCTCGACGTCGCCGAAGTTAACTCCGGCGTCATTGTTATCCTCTCTTACCGTTGCCGTCACCATCCCTTGCAAACTGATACATGTATCAATTGAACCTTGCATTGCATTTTCAATAATTTTACATCTCATATGTAACTGATACATGTAACCGTTAAGAAACCTTTTGCGCAAAATGTTTAAAAGAAAATCGTACGCAAAGTTTCTGCCAACTATTATTGCAGTCGTATAGCTTCCATACTTGCACAACAATACTAAGAACTTTTCATCATAGACAACCTCATAAAACGACATATAATAAAAAATAAATATTAGCAGCAGTTAGAGTTGTACTAATATGTATAACTGATACAATTATCATTTTAAAAAATAATTGTATAGTTTAATTGATACATTTATCAGTTCTAAGTGGTATATCGAATTTTCATAAAATGAACCTCGTTTTGTATTGATAAATGTATCAGTGCAAATATTTATAGCAATATAAATACAATTTAATAAAACAATAAAACACATACAAGTAAATTTGGGTGAATATTCGCAATCAAAACTTGAAAAATGCTTTCACCAGCGCAAAATGTCAATGAACAAAACAGCTCATGTAATGTGAAAATCTTCAACAATAATAATTTGTCATAAATCCAAAAATAAATAGAAATCTATTTAAAATCAAAAAATTGTGAATATAAATATCCGACGAAAAAAGAGAAGTCAAATCTCTATTATTGCCGAATATTTAATTTTTATAAAGAGAAAATAAGATTCTTTATACATTCGAATCAATGATATATTTCATCCTATTTGATTATGTAACTGCTGGCTAAAATGTAGAACAATTAAAATTATTTTCATACGAATAGCGGGTAATTAATAAGTTAACATTGTTATGTAATTGCATTATAAAATCAAGGAGATTACAGGGAATATTACATTCGGTTAATAAATGGTATTTTAGGAAAAAATTATTAATTTAAAAAAAAAACTAAATTCTAAACACAAATAATGATGGGACTAAAACTTTTACAATCTCATAAAAATGAACTAAAACTCAATTAATTAAAAAATGAATAAATTTTTTGTCCTATTTATTCAAACAAAATAGAGAAAAAAACATAATTATTTATTTATTTTTATTTTTTCTTATAATTTTATCTAGCCCATCATTGTTTCCAAACGAACTGTTAAAGTCGGAGAATGTTGGGCCCTTGAAGGAATATGAAGCTCTTGAAAAAAAAGGGGAAGGTATATGAAGTTGCATGTGAAGAACGCAACGTTCGTTTGTTGGTTACAAAACCAGCTCAAAGCCGACCTAATTGAAAGGGGAATGACAGATTTTGCGAGGATAGCGTTCTTTCTTCGGTATTTCAGTAATATCTGAATCACTAAGCCGACACATTTTGAATCACACACACACATATATATTTGAAATTAATAGGTTTCACAGACTGCTGCGAGTTGGTTTAACTATTTTTGATG
Organism: Heliamphora exappendiculata; assembly: GCA_034768845.1. Lineage (NCBI taxonomy): Eukaryota > Viridiplantae > Streptophyta > Magnoliopsida > Ericales > Sarraceniaceae > Heliamphora > Heliamphora exappendiculata. Next base: position 22,060 of record JAOTRH010482738.1, on the reverse strand, counting down.
TGTGTTTGAATTCTCATTCATATTTATTATTTTGGAAATTTGTAAATCGTCTATTTGATTGGTTGGAAAATTGGAATACCACCTTCAAGATTGTATAACAAGGATGTAAAATTCTTTACTGGTGTTAAATGATGAATACCATCTATTAATCCAAGACCAAGAATTATCATGATTTTACAAATATCATACCATAATGCGGAATAGTTGACATTCATGAATCCATTTTTAGTAGAGATCTGTTGGAGAATAGTAGGTTAAAGCTCTCTTTGATCTTGAGAAGAGCCTATGGTTTCTCCCTCTTGACCATTTAATATTTCAGCACCACCTAACTTTTTTTTGATAGAAAAAGGATGAACACCATTTTTTCGGTACCGAGTGGAGGGAGGACCTCCTCCTCTTTTGTACATGTTCTTTGATTGAAATGACAAACGGAGACATAATGCATTCATTCTCCATATACATTTATGAGATTGGCGAGACATTCATTACTCCATATGCATTTAGTGACCTCCATCCTTTTGATGGATGTGATAGAAACAGGCCATTCATTATGTGGGCCATTTCTTACAAAGGAAACTAACTCATTTGGCTCAAGGTCATTGAGATTTCTAGAATTTGAAATTCCAAGACGTCTGAAGCAATGGAAGCATTGTGACAACAACATACGATAACTTGGTAAACAAATGATCAAAAGAAACCTTGCCCATTTGAACATCCTCCCCAAACCAAACATTCTCTCCTCTATCGACAGTGAGACGAACATGTCGAGAAAAAAGAGGGAGACCTTCAGAAATGAGTTTGCAAGGGGAACAAGAGTTTACCTAGTTAACCTCGCAAGAGTGCTAACCATCAATGAGTCATGGTTGGAGAATCCAAATGCTTGCGAGAAGCTCTTTATTTATTTATTTATTTATTTATTATCTTTTAACTAATTTTATGTAATAAAGAACCTATCATACTCCTTGAAAGGTTACTTTCCTTTTTATTGAGCAAGCTCCATTCATACTCAACCATCGTACATAAGAGACAACCTTCTAACCTTTGGCAAATTAGTATCACACTCTAGGGCAGTATATTGAGAGCAAATAATCAAGCAAGAACGTGCCTACATCTATTGATGTAGTTTGCTTACTAGCGAAGGAAGTGAACCTCTGCTGCTAATGTTGCTGCTGGGGTTGCTCATTTAAAGAAAAAATGAATCACTTTGCCAACAATTATGTTTTCTTTTTTGCTTGGTAAGAAGATTCCTCCGAATATTTTGGTATTGGATTAGTGATCAGCTTCAACATTTTTATTTTGGAATATGATCAGAGAAGAGGGGACAGTCTCTCTCCATAACTATTTACCAAGCAATAGCAGCAATGTTCCCTGATGGCTTCATCTTTATAACTAAGAGAAATGTGTTACCAGACATTAGTTTAACAAGAGAAGTTTTTGAGGATATCTTATCCCTACACTGTGATTATACAGATAAACAAATTAAAGAAAGCAATCGATAGGAAGTTTTATGCACAAAAATCCTAAATCTTAGTTATCCATGAAGCAACATATCTAAAATTTGGCTAGCATCATATTACCAACTCCACTTTGATTCCATAAGAGGTATAGAAGTTTTAGTTGGAAAAGGCACAGGCTTTGTATAATTTAAAATGAATCAAATGAAGGCATGCAAATATTAATATAATGTCAAGATTAGAACACACACATTCAGTCCCATATGGAAAACAGACATGGGCCTTTTCAACCCATGCAAACTGGTCTTCTTTAGCTCACCCATGCAAACCAATCTTCTTCAGACCTTATTCTTAGAAAAACTGCAATCCTACCACCAATGCGCCAAAGACCAATTTAGTATGGTAGGCAAAAATAAAAAAGGAACAATTCATTGGAGTTCTATTGTAGAGTCAAAGTAAAGTGCTAACATCTTATGAACAATGGGAACATAAAGTTCTAGGTAGTTTTAAATGCAGGAACCAAAAGAAGGACAATAAATTTTTAAAAATACATTAAGATACAAAAAGGGACATTTTTTTTTATGAAAAGAATCCATTTATTTTGAAGAATTTAGTTTCAACCTCAAGATTTGAACATGTAGTTCTTCACATATGCTTACCTTGTATTTGCCATTTTTACTTTCCTCAGTTTGATTCATTCTTAGTCGAAAGATTCTTTGTAAAAGAAGAACTCAAAAAAATACTTAAGATATAAGATTAGGAGTACTATTCATAGGGAAACCTTATTAATGCATCCAATTTACAAAACACCCCACAACATTGAAAGGGAAAACCAATGTAGCGGTAATACAACTGTTGATGATACCACGATGCTAATTTGAGGATAAAACATGGTCATCTATGATATTTTGAAATTGGAGAGATCTGCATCTAATTTTGGCTCGTAGCCTTTCCTCATCAAAGGCTTTAATGTCTTAAAAATTTGCCTTAATTTAAAATTTGTCACTTTACCCTGGAAGTTATCTAGCACATTAAGGAGTGATATTTTGTTTCTTATCTTGTATTGATTTGTCATCATAATTCTTGTATACTCTGTTTATGTGAGATCCAAATGACTAGTAGTGCAATGTATTTATTGAGGTTGGCAAGATTGGGATGCTAAATGGGCTTTCAAAATATTAAAGATGTTACCTAACTTAACTTAAAAACTCTCTCATTTTGTTACTTTCATTGTGGTATATAACCATTTGAGGTTAGAATAACAACTAATGGTGAAGCATAAAATGATAAAATTGTGATACCTAAGATGCAATCTATTTAGTGCTATCATGGTAAAACTGGGATGCATTTTGGGAAAATTATTCCATTACAACATTGTCTAATAATTATGTTATTCTACTTGAAAAAATTATTCCATTACAACTTTGTCTAATAATTATGTTATTCTGAATAGCATCACTTAGTTGGCATGACAAGTTTGTATAAGTAATAAGTCTATTAATTACCAATTATTTCCATTTTGGTACATTTGTGTGCTAAGGACATTATGGGTTTAGATATATGAGTAAATTAAGCATATGCAATATAATTTGATCTAGAAAAGTGAATTTGATTTGAATGCTAACCTTTGGCCTTTAGAAGTGAAGAGGATTACCATTGGCTGCCCATAATTACTTTCTTATTCTTTGCTTGCAGTATCATGAAATGTTGCATGTGGAGAATACTCTTTTACTTCCCTATTATGACCTAATAACACCAATGTGGTTCAGTACAGCGGCATGTATGTGGACATTGATACTAGAAGCCGAACTAATAAATGACATTGGAGTCTCCCTCATCAAGTACAGATTTTGCTTATTAAACTAGTAGGGATGTAATTTTGGCCCGAGGCCCTTGAGTTGGCCGAGGCCCGTTACTGTAGTAGTTCGGTCGTGGCCCAGCCAAGGCTTGGGCCCACGCGAGCCCAGAGAGGTGTGAGCTGGGTCTGGCCTACCCTTGGAGCTCGTGGGCCTGCCTAAGGTCGAGGTCCGACCCATTTTTTCGCCATATAGCCCCCACAAAAAAGGCCCGGGTCCTGGCTCGTCCCCTATAACAGTAACATTGGTCCGTGTCTTGGCCTAAGCAGGCATAAGCCTAGGTCCGGCCTGAGCTCCTCCAAATGGGCATTTTTTCTTCAGGCCGACCCGAGGCTCGGGGCTATGACGGCTAGTCCAGCGATTACATTTCAAACTTGAGCAGCCGAGATTGAACCACCTTCAATTGAATGACTGAGATTCACTAGCCGTTGGTGGCCTGCCCCCCCAACTGTCATTTTTTTAAACCTCAAAAAATTGCCTATAAAAGGCCCGTTTCTCTTCTCAATTTTTCATTCACTCCGATATTAATTCTCAACTATCAACTTTCAAGCTCTCTCAAGTCTCAATTCTCATATAGTCATATTGCTTTCAAGTTCTTTGATGTTTAATTAAAGTGTTACTGCACTACATCATAGTTCAAGATCAAGTATTGAAGAATCAAGATTAAGATCAAAGTTTAAAAAGATCAAAATTAAAGAACAAAGTTCTTACAAGATCGAGAATTAAATATGCCTTTAGTTAGATTTAATTTGTGCAATTTACATTTTACATTATCTCTATTCTTTTCTTAGTTCTTACCTAAGATTTACTAATAATATTTCTTAGGAATTATTATTAAAATACTAATATTCATTTTAAAAATTTTATTATTTTACTTTATTTGCTACTAACAAATAAATAATATTCTACTTTATTTTTAACTTATATTATTTTTATATGGATCCGAGTCATCCTAAATATATTAGTGTAAATGATTATATTTATCCACCTACTGGTAGTCCTACTTCTACTCCACATAGTGTTGCCGAATCATTATTCCCTTCCTCTACTATTGATGTATCTGCTTCTACATCAACATCTGGTAGTAAAAAAGCCTCCAACATATGGGGTTATTTGGAAAGAATAGTAGAAAATAAAAATGATGGAATTGTAGTTTTTAAAGCTAAATGTAAAATTTGTAATAAATTATTTTGTAGTAACACAACGGGTAGCACTAGTCATTTACGTAGATATGCCAATATACACATTATAAATAAACCTTCAAATTTTAACCAACAAATGCAAATAGGTAGGAGTCCAACAGGTAACGTAGTCAATTTTTCTTTCGATTCTATACGGGTACAAGGTATGGTAGTTGATTACATATAGTTAAACGTGAACATCCATCCCTTTACAATGAGTGAAAAACCTGAATTTTCCGAATTATTACAAGGGCCATTTACGTCTCAATTTCAAAATTTTCCTAAAAATACTACTAGAAATAAAGTTTTACAAAAATATGAAAAAATTCAAACCAGATTGGTTTAATAAGAAATATAAAAGGTAAAATCTGTTTAACTTCTGATTTATGAACAGTACGACAAAGTGTAGAATATCAACGTACTATTACACATTTTATAGATAATGATTGAAATTTAAATAAAAGAGTTATATCGTTTAAACCTATGGACCTCTCTTACACCGGTCACACTTTTGGCATATAAATTAGAGCACAAATATGTACGTGGGAGATTCATAATAAATATTTTCTATTACTTTAGATAGTACTTCTAGTGAACGTGTAAAAAAAGTAACTTTAGGGTTTTTGGAGAAAGAAAATAGAGAAGATAGGAAAGGAAATTAAGGTATTAGAAACTTAATCAGTCCCCTCTCCCTGACACCTATTTATATTAAATGAATATGCGACACAATAATAAAAATATCCTTAATAAAAAAAATTAAGACTCTAACATTCTCTTTCAAACTGGTGCATATAGGTCAAAAGTGCCCAGCTTGGAAGACAAGTGAAAAAAGGCGAATGAACTAAGGATTTGGTGAAGATATCGCCGATGTGCTTGCCCGAACGAATGTAAGGAGTGATAATCCGTTGTTACATCAACAAGTCCTGGATGAAATGATAATCAACCTCAATATGTTCTGTCCGCTTACGAAAGACATGATTATTTGCAATAAAAATCGCGACCTGGTTGTCATAAAACATGTGCATTGGATCAGAAGGAGTAAGCCCAAAGTCAAGCATAAAGGAGCGGAGCCACAACAACTCAGAGGCATTATAGGCCATAGCACGATACTTAGCTTTAGCACTCAAACGAGTTACCACATACTGCTTTTTAATGCGCTAGGTGACATGATTGCCACCAAAAAAGTACAATATCCCGACATTAACCGTCGATCAGAATAACTACCAGTCAAATCAGCATCATTGAAACCAACAATGGACAAAGTTGATGCACGCCGATATAATAAGCCGTGGCCAGGAGCACGTTTCAAATACCGTAAGATACGACAAACGACATCATAATGAGGCTGGCCGCTGGCGAGGTGAGTGCATATATTGACTAACCATCCTAACAACATATGTAATGTTGGGGCGAGTAACTGTTAAGATAAATGAGTTTACCAATCAAGCGATGATAACGACCAACATCATAAAAGAGATTACCAGAGTCCGCATTAAGCTTAATAGTGGAATCCATAGGAGTATTTGTTAGCAAACAAAATAAAGACTACTATTATTGCATATTGAACCAAAAGACTTGATTTACAACGAAAGAATACATCAATATATAGGCTATAGAAACCCTAATAATAGTAATAGCCTAACTAGGAAACTAAATCATAATAATGGAAAAATATCAATAATAATGATAGTATATTCTGACAATCTCAATAATGAAAAAATATCTTCAAATATATTCTTACACCTCCCTCGAACTCATGATGTGAGCCTAGTGAGCAGAAAGAGTTTGTCGACAGGAACTGAAAACGAACTGAAGTGTGAGTCTTGGTGAAGAAATCGGTAAGCTGCAATGATGAGGAGACGAATGGGAGATCAATAGTACCAAGCTGAATATGCTGACGAACAAAGCAACAATCAATCTTTATATGCTTCGTGCGTTCATGAAAGACAGAGGTATGAGCTATCTGAGCCACACTCTTATTATTATAGTAGATAGAAGTAGGAGAAGAGAGAGAGACACCCAAATTAGAGAGGAGTCAACGGAGCCAAACAATCTCAGCAGTAGCATGAGACATGGCACGGTATTCAACTTCAATAGTAGAACGAGCAATGACAGACTATTTTTTACTTTTTCAAGAAATGAGGGAGTCATCAAGAAATACACAAAATCCAGTAGTAGACTTGCGGTCAAAGACATCACCAGCCCAATTAGCATCAACATAAGTTCGAAGAGTCAATGGTGAAGACGAAGAAAAGAATAGGTTTTGAGAAATAGTGCCACGAACATAACGCAGAATGCAAAGTAGAGCTGCCCAATAAGTGGAGCGCGGAGTAGAGACAAATTGACTTACCACATGTACGGCATACGCAATGTCAGGACGAGTCACAATAAGGTAAACCAAACACCCAATCAGCTCTCGATAGACAGTGGGATCCTCAAGAGGAACGTCATCAGAAAGAGAGAACTTAGCATGCAACTCAATGGGAGTATCCACGACTTTATCATCAGTAAGACGAGCACGGTGAATCACCACAGTTGCATATTTGGATTGAGAGAGGTGATAACTTGTGGGGGTAGAAGTAACTTCTAAACTAAGAAAGTATCGCAAAGGACCCAAATTTTTCATTTCAAATGCACGAAACAAATGCTGTTTCACGTCAGAGATAGCAGTAGAATCAGAATCAGTGATAATCATATATCATCCACGTATAATAACAAAATAACCAACCCAGTAGAAGTGTGGCGGGGAAACAGTACAGAATCATGGGAACTAGGAGTGAAACCAATTTGAGTAACCGTAGACTGGAAACGCTCATACCAAGCACAAAGGGGCTGCTTCAAACCATAAAGGGCACGCTAAAGACGGCAAACAGTACCAGGAGAATGAGGGAGACCAAGAGAAGGGCGCATATAAACTTTCTCATTGAGATGCCCATTGAGAAATGCATTCTTGACATCTAACTGGAAAAGTGGCCATTGACGAATGGCAGCAACATATATCAAAGTACGAACTGTAGTCATTTTAGCCATAGGTGCAAATGTTTTCTCATAATCTATGCCATACTTCTGAGAAAATCCTTTAGCAACTAACCTGGCCTTATAGCGCTTCAGAGAGCCATCAAAATGACTTTTAACTTTGTAAACCCACTTATATCTGATAAGGTTTTTATTAGCAGGCAGTGGAACCAAATCCCAAGTACGAGTCTTCTGAAGAGCAAATAATTCTTTGTGCATGACATTGATCCAGTTTGTATCAGTATAGGCTTCCTTATAGGATTAAAGCTCAAAGTAAGTGTGAATAGCAGATAAAAAGACACAAGAAGAAGGTGAAAAGCAGGTATTAGAAAAATCAAGTCTTATCGGCAGAGTACGAGCACGCGAATGATAGCGCCTTTTAGGGGAATTAGGATCCACAGTGACAAGTGGATCTGTGTTAGAACTAGTGGATATGTGTTGAGAAAGGGGAGGCAGTCGACGAGGATAGACGAATGGGAGAGACAAAATAGCGGAAGGACGAGACTGAGAAGGAAGTTCAGAAATGTCAAGAGTACGAGTAAACTCATCGGAAGGCACATCATTCGGAAAAGGATCAATACTAATTAGATCCTCTGTGGGAAGAGGGGCATATTTGGATGGTAGAGTAAAATATGAGAGACGCTCAAGAAACACAACATGACGAGAGACGTAAAGGCGTTTAGATACAGGATTATAACACCGATATCATTTTTGTTGAATTCCATAACCCAAGAAGACACAAAGTGCGGAACAAGCACTAAGTTTATTCCGCTCTCGTTTGGGAAGAAGGATAAAGCAAACACAACTAAAAACACGTAACAAAGAGTAATTGGGAGGGTGACCCATCAATTTTTCATAAGGAGAAATGCCAAAAAGAAGAGGTGTAAGCATGCGATTAAGAAGATATACTGCAGTAAGAACTATTTCTCCCTAGAAAGTGGCAGGGGCAAATGATGAAATAAGAAGGGAGCGAGCTGTATCAAGAATGTGCCGATGTTTTCTTTCAGTTTTACCATTTTGTGCAGAACTGTCGGAACATGAAAATTGATGAATAGTGCCAGATGTAGCTAAGAAGTCAGTGAATTCGGAAAGAAAATATTCGCCACCCAAATCAGAACTAAGGGTCTTGGTAGTTGTAGAAAATTGGGTGTGAACCATGGAATGAAATGTGCGATAAATACGAAAGAAATCTGATTTGTGAGGCATCAAATACACCAAACAAAACCGATTATAATCATCAATGAAAGAGACATAATACACTGGCCCGCCTTTTGTTGCAATGGGAGAAAGACTCTACACATCAGTATGAAGAAGGGAGAAAGGAGACGTAGAGAGCGAAGTTCTAGTAGGAAAGGGTAGAGCTGACATTTTTGCGAGTTTACAACTATTGCATTCAGAAATGTCACTTGCAGACACTTTACCCAAGTAACTAGACTGAGCTAACTGTTTTAGGCGGTCACTAGACAAATGACCTAACCGAGAATGCTAAAGGTAAAAAGGAGAAGAGCACTAATCTGAAGAAAAAGAAGATAAAGCCGTAAAGGAGGAATCTAAAGACAGATGCAAACTTTTCAACACATATAAGTCACCAATCCTATGCCCGGTCCCAACCTATTTCTGGGATGTCTGATCCTGAACAACACAACCAGAGGAAGAAAACACAAAGTCAAAACCAGAGCCAGAAAGCTGACTAATAGATAATAAACTAATAAGTTAACTAGGGAACATAAAAGACATTAGGTATAGATAGGAAAGTGGATGAAGAAGGAATAACAAAACCAATAGAAACAACTTGCATAAAAGCATCATTGGCAGTAGAAATAGAAATTGGAGAAGTGGGGGAACTACAATGATTATGACTGGACAAATCAGGTGTTATATGATGAGAAGAATCGGAATCAAATATCCAAGTAGTGGGGGAATACCAAGGAGATAAGGACTATGCAAACCTGAAGAGAACGTATGCAGAGTAGATGCATGAGATTGGAGCCCCAAAGGTACCTGTATGGTCTGTGGTCTAAAACTGCTCAAACAGAAAATGTACTAAGGAGATTGAAGCATCACTGAAAGGCGAGAAAACCCAAATCACATGTCAGAATTCGTATCTAAATTCTTGAGTCAAAAGAGAAACTCATGCCCATTGGAAAGAATTTCCATGCAATCCGGTAGTATAGCTTGCAAGTTTTTGTCAGCTAAAGCACAGAAAGTAAGATTCAGTAGCACCAAAACTAATTCCAAATAGTACCCAAAAATAAGAACTAGAAGCCAAACAGTGCTAAGGGAGAACCAGAAGCCAAACAAAAGTAAAAACATAGAGCCAAAAAGTGCTAATAATTGAACCAGAAGCAAAACAGTACCAAGCTAAAAACACAGACCAATATAAATAGTACTAAACTGAAACCACAAACCAATATTGCTGCTGGTGAGGTCGTCGGAGTGCTTGAGGAGGTCTGGTGAGGTCGCCGGTGCTGGTAAGAAGGTCCGACAAAGTTGCTGGCAGTCAAGGAGTCTCAGTTGAGGGTTTTCGAGGCCAAAGGGTTGCCGATCTACGGGTTTTCAAGGTTTGCGGTGGTTCCCTTAGGTGCGGTGATGGTCGCCGAGCCTCAAAGAAGGGTTAGAAGCACAAACAGATCTAGTGAGGGTTTTAGAACCTGCGTCGGAAGCAAAGAAGGTCCGGCGAGGGTCACAGGGGCCTTATCAGATATCAATGAGGGTCATCGGACCTAGAGAAAGGGTCGGCGAGGGTCGACGAACCTGGAAGAAGGGTCGTTGAGGGTCGCAGGGGCCTTGTCGGAGGTCGTCGAGGGTCTGTGAGTTTCGCTGGACCTCAGGGAAGCTTCGTCGGTGGTAGACAATGGAAGCTAATGAGCTAAGGGTCTGATGAAGGTCGGCGGCGGCAACTGAGGGTTTTGCGATCCGTGTTTGCAATATGGGCTTGCTACGGTGGCTATGGCTTGCGAGAATGAGAGAAGGACATACGAATGCAATAGCCGGCGGCAGCTAGGGTTTGCTATGGTTTCGCGAAGGAAGATGACGATAGCGTAGAAGATGACAGCGGCAGATTAGGGCTAGGGTTTGGAACCCTGCTCTGATACTATGTTAGCAAACAAAATAAAGACTACTATTATTGCATATTGAACCAAAAGACTTGATTTACAATGAAAGAATACATCAATATATAGGCTATAAAAACCCTAATAATAGTAATAGACTAACTAGGAAGTTAAATCACAATAATGAAAAAATATTTTCAAATATATTCTGATAATATCAACTGGACAAGTACCAAGGAACCCAGTTTCAGGAAGATGATCAAGCATATACTTGCGTTAAGATAGAGAGATGCCATGAGAGGAACGTGCAATCTCAATCCCAATAAAGTAACGAAGTATGCCCAAGTCCTTGATATGAAAATATTGAGCCAAATATTATTTCAAAGCATCAATACCAGTAGAGTCGTCATCGGAAATAATAATGTCATCAACATAAATGATTAACACAATAGTACTAACAGAAGAATGATCAACAAAGGCGGAGTGATTGAATGAGGAACACTTAAGGACAACATAACTAAAACGATCAAACCAAGCTCGAGGAGATTGCTTCAGACCATATAGAGCCTTGCGTAAGCGGTAAACAAGATTTTCACTGCCATGCACAATATAGCCAGGTGGTTGAGCTATATAAACTTCTTCCTGGAAATCATCGTGAAGAAACGTATTTTTTATATCAAGTTGATATAAAGGCCAAGAATGGGTAACAGCAACGGAGAGGAGAATGCGAATAGAATTAAGGCGAGCTACGGGTGAATATCTCTAAATAATCAACGCCATATGTTTGAGTGTAATCTTTGGCCATGAGGTGAGTCTTGAGACGTTCGATAGACCCATCAGGAAGGTATTTGATGGTATACACCCAACGACAACCAATAGTTTGTTTGCCGAGAGGAAGAGGAGTAAGCTCCCAAGTGTGATTTTGATGAAGAGCATTCATTTCCTCATCCATAGCTTACTTCCGGCCAGATAAAAACAGAGTCTGCTTATGAGAAGTGGAAAGAGAAACAGCAGACAAGGTAGTAGTAGCAAAGGAAATAAAGCAAAAAGAGACACGAGTATAACAAACATACTGAGCAATACGGTGTTGAGTACAAGTACGTTTACCTCGACGTAAGGCAATGGGTAAGTCATCTCCATGAGAGGAAGGGCCAAAGCAGGGGCTTTTGACGAAGAAGATGCATGAGCCTTTGATTGCGAGAGCGTTGCTATACCTGTAAAGGACAAGACGAGGGCAACGAAATTGGAAGAAGTAAAGTCGTAGACACTTGCTCCCCTTCATGTCAGGAAAGAAGGTTGGAGGATAACTTGTGACCAGAGGAGAAAAAAAAGTGGACTCAAAGAAGGTGACATCAGCACCGACAAAGTAGTGACGAGACTCAATAAGATAACACCTATACCCCTTTTTAGTCTGAGAATCTGAGAAAAACACATTTACGAGCCCGAGGTGAAAGCTCGTCAAGACCGGGATCGAGTATTTAAACAAAGGCAACACAACCAAAGACACGAGAAGTAACAGAGAGGGGAGAAAAAGTAGGGTATGAGAGGAAAAAAGGAGACTTCTGAAGATGGACAACGGAAGGCATTTGATTTATGAGATGACAGGCAGTAAGAATAGCGTCACTCCAAAATTGTTTTAGGACATGCATATGGAAAAGTAAGGTACATGCAACATCCAGTAAATGAAGATGCTTACGTTTAGCAACACTATTCTGTTGGGATGTATGATCACAACTAGTTTGATGAATAATACCATGATAATCACAAAAAGAAGTAACAACAGACTGCATGTATTTTAAGGCATTATCAGATCGAAGAGCCTTAATACGTCGACCAAATTATGTAAAAATTTCATTATAAACCTTAGTAACAATATAAGGTAACTCAGATTGAATTTTTATTAGAAAAAGTCAAGTCATACGCAAAAAATAATCGACAAAGATAATAAAATACGAATATCCATTAACCGTAGGAGTTCGAGAGGGACCCCAAATGTTCATGTGGACTACATCAAAAGACTTAGACGCATGACTATGACTACTACGAGGAAACGAACTAAGATGATGCTTGCCAAACTGACAAGCACTACATTCTAAACTAGACATGAAAGGAAAAGACGAAATAGTTAACTTCAATTTGTCCAACGAGGGATGACCGAGGCGAAGATGCCATTGAAGTGGAGAGACATAAGCACTCAATGCAGACGCAGGGGAACGAGACGATGGTGCAGTATCCATGCAGTATATGCCATCTCTCTCATGCCCTGAACTAATCATCTTTTGAGTCGGGCGGTCCTGAAACACACAAGAAGATGGAAAAAATGTTATAGAACAATTTAAGGTTTTAGTTAATTGACTAGCATATGGTGAGTGTTAGTCAAATTAGAAAACGAGGAATTACTAGACATATGAGAAGTGGCACCAGAATCTATGACCTACGTGAGAGAAGAAACATCAGCACATACAATGGTACCGGAGTTTGCTAAAGTAGCAGTAGAAGTGGAAGGCTACACAGTGCGTAAAGTCTGAACCAATTTACTAAGCTGGGTGGTAAGGGTTTCATGAGAACTTGATGAAGATGCATCTGAACTCTTGGAGAAGATAGGCTGCAGATACTAGAGAGTCCCTTCAGTGACATGATGAGCAGAACTGGGCTTACCATATTTCTTTCAACATAATAGTTTTGTATGAGTAGTGCCACCACAATAATCACACTTCTGATTACCCCGATTACCGGAACGACCACCGCAACATGTGCCAACCCTAGAAAAATGACCGTTGCGACCACCCTGACTGTTACTACGACTGCCACCAGTGGCGGCTAAAGCGAAAGCCTCAGAACTAGGAAGAGGAGGGTGCGACACAGTGGACGAGTGGCCCAAGGACGAACGTAAGAGCTTAGAATATGCATTAGTAGCAGTAGGTTAAGTCTCACTGGCAAGGATTTGATCTTTGAACCCTCGCAAGTCAGAGTCCAAACCTGAAAGAAGAGAGGCTACCATTAAATCCTCCAAATGGCGTCATTGCATTATATCTGTAGTGAGAGGGCGATGCTGCAACAATTGATTCCACAAACTCTTCAAACTGCTACAATATTCAGCGAGAGGCTTACCAGATTGCTTAGTGTTGCAAATTCGTTTATGCAGTTCATATACTCTAGAAACATTACTCTATGTAGAGAAGGAGTCAGCAAATGAATCCCAAATCTTTTTAGACATATTACAAAATTCAGTAGTAATGGCAATATAGGGCTTCAAATTATGCCATAACCAACTCATAACGATTGAATATGTACTTTTCTAATCCACAAGTTTAAAATCACTAGTTGTCGGAGGAAGATCGGTAATATAACTCAACCGTCCTTTCCTTTTAGAAAGACTTTAAACGCATGAGTAGGGCCGGCCCTGGCCTAAAGCCAGTAAAGCCATGGCTTTAGGCCCCCAATTTTTAGCAAAAAATTAGGGATTCCAAAAAATTTAGACCTTTATATATGTATATATATATTTTTATTATAAACCAGCTTCAGGGGCCTAAGAATGTGATTCAGTGAATGTTTATATTGGAAATTTGGATATATTGTTCATCTACTGTTTATATTTTATATTTGAATGTGTTATATTTATGTTTATAAAATAAGATATTTATATTCTGTGAATATTATTCATCTACTGTTTATATTTTATATTGAATATTTTTAAATATTTTATGAAATTAAAACCTAAAGTAATCAATGCTTTTGTGATTTTAAGATTTTGAAATTTTGAGATTTTTTGAGTTGCAGATTATCTAGATAAAATCATAAAACTGTGAACCGTAGTAGAAAGTATCTGTCTGGGTCTTAAAAAAAAAAAAAGAGAGCAAAAAGTAGACAAACTAATTCAATCTCAAACTGGAGCTCTTGACATGTTTCTTGGTAGTAAGAACCAAACGGAGAATTCAGGACCATTAGATTCAAATCAAGATTTGTTGAACGAAGAAACAAAAGATTTATTAAATGATGAAGCGATTCATTCCATGAATGAAAATGTAAATAAAAATAAGAGTGAGGACAATCAGAATGAAGACCGTAATGTTGAAAGTCAAACATCAAATATTGATGATCCAAGTAATTGAGGCAACATTAATTAAAATTGGAGAGACTTGTTAGTTGAAAGAGGTTCTGTGAGAAGAGATGACGTCAAGTTTGCCAAAGATGATAGCCAAAGACATTTCTTCTCTATACATTGCACTCGGTATTTATCAAATTGGGAGAAACATGATAGAAAGTGGCTTATTTATTTAGATATTGTTGACAAAGTATTTTGCTTTTGTTGTAAGTTGTTTAAAGAAAAAGACGACAAGACCCTATTGGCTAATGAAGGATTGAAAGATTGGAGAAGAATTATTGTGACAAGTTTGAAACGTTCTTGGAACATGAGGGAATTTCCGATATTGATGGGAGAGATTTATTTTTGGAATTGAAAGTGTTAAAAGTTTCTTTACCAAAAGAAACAAAGAAGCCACTTGAAGTGCTAAACTATTTGAAATGAATGGAAGGTTGTTTCCCAAACACATGGATTGCTTATAAATTATTTTTGACTATACATGTTACTGTTGCTTTTGGAGAAAAAAAATTTTCAAAATTAAAGTTGATCAAAACTTATCTTCGATCAACCATGTCACAGAAAAGATTGAATGGATTAGCTATGTTATCTATTAAGAATGATATTGTGAAAGAGCTAGATTACACAAATTTAATTAGTACTTTTGCTACAAAATATACAAGAAGGGTTGTATTTAAACTATAGTTTTGAGTTATTATAATGAGAAATACTAATTTTTATGATTTTATCTTTTCAATTATTATTAATTTTTGAGTTAATTTTATTATTTATTTTTTTAATTTGTATTAATTTTTAAGGGGCCCTATTTGATAAATTCGATTTAGGCTCCCAAAAACTCAGGGTCGGTCCTGCGCATGAGCCCAAGATAAATAATGCAGTTCATTCAAACATTTAGAAGTAACATAGCGGGGTAAATCATTATCTTTGAGATCAAAGGGTTTTATCTCAGCCATGGCTACTGAACCCTTTATGAATAACAAGTTAAGATCCAAGAGAAACCGAACTAGATCCAAAGGAGCCCAGAGTGACCAGATCTGGACCACGATCCGAAATATCAACCGAACAAAAGAACATAATCACAAAACAAGGGCGTAAAGACCAGATCCAGAGCAAGAAGCAGAAGTAAGCCAAAAAAAGGGGCGAACGATGTAGAGGGGTTGTCGTCTTGTCGACTGAGATCGCGAACTAGACTGGAGGTTGCGAATCAAAAAACGCACCAAAAAGTCCCAAGCCAAGGTCGTGCGAACCAAAAATTGCAACCAGAGGGGTTGCCGACTGAGGGAAATGACGAAACGACAACCGATCTTGATGAATACCACCAAATCAAGCATAAATCTGAACAAACATGATGTTTCAACACTGATGGAGTAGATTGGCACCGATAGGTTCGATCTGGATGATCGAGACATATAGAGGGCTGGTCGCGACTTCAGATATGAGCTAGGGTTTCGAAAAAGTTGAGGTGATTCAAGGCTTCGCAGGTGTTGCGACTTAAGACCTTAGCTAAGGTTTCGAAAAAGTAGGCGAATCCAATATGTAGTTGCCGACCATTAATGTTTGTATAGCTAGCGGCCTCACGTTCACGTCATTGTACAAAAAATGATGTCAGCACGTCGTTTCTACCTCACTTTGCGTTTCAGAATAATAAGAACAGTTCTAGGGTTGGATTGAAGCTCTAATACCAAGTGAAAGTGGAAAGAAAGTAGTTTTAAGATTTTTGGAGAAAGAAAAGAGAGAAGATGGAGAAAGGAAATTAGGGTATTAGGAATTTAATTAGTCTCCTCTCCCTAGCACCTATTTATATTAAATAAATATACGACACAATGACAAAAATTTCCTTAATACGGGAAAGTAAGACTCTAACACTTCTTATTATAATAAATGTGTTCGATATCTAAAATATAATTTACAACCTCCTATATTTGACGAATTATTTCATGTTCGTTGTTTCGCACATATATTAAATTAAATTGTTGATGAATGGCTTAACGAATATGACAAATCGATTAATAGAGTAAGAACAAGCGTAAAAATAATTAATAGTAATGTTAAAAGAGTGGATATTTATAGAAAAATATGTATTGAAGAAGGTTTAAAAGTTAGGAAATTACCATACGATGAAGAAATTATATGAAATATTGTATATAATATAATAAAGGTAGCTATAAAACAAAGAAAAGCAATTGTTTTTTTTTTTTAAATCCAATTGATAGATAATATTTATCCACCAACTAATAAGGATTTGGGTAATGTAAATTTATACATTTAAAATTTTTTTTTTTGGATAAATCAACTAAATTATTTTTTTATATTTACACTCCTAATAGTCCACTTGTTTTACACCAACTAACAAAATTAATGCAACTTTTTGTTGAGTATTTATAAAACCATAGATATTTTGACATCGTTAATAGTATGAAATCTAAATTTAATAAATATTATGGTACTATACCACATATTTTTTGAATAGCTATATATTAGATCTTAGGTGTAAAGATATTGGTCTAAAATATTTTTTTAGATCAAATTTATGATAACCAAGAATAATTTGAACCAATCCAAAATACACTTAGAGAATTATATGGCGAATGTAAACATTATATATTGTCACAACATAGGGAACCAATACCATTCTCCACACTTCATCTCGAGGTCAAGGTAGGAATAATTTTTGAGAAATAAAAGTTAGAAAACTTAGCGAACAATAACATCAAGGTAGTTCTATTTCAGAACTCCAACGTCACTTAGACATTCCTAACAATACCGACGAGGATAATTTTAATCTTTTAGAATATTAAAAACAATATGAGTCGTCGTGGCCAGTTTTATCTGCGATAGTTCGTGATATACTAACAGTTCATGTCTCCACAATCGCTTATGAGATAGCATTTAGCGCAAGTGGACGTTTTGTCAGCGACTATAGATACAAACTCAAGCCGGAGATGATGGAAGCATTGATGATCATTCGCGACACACTGTATGCATCATGTAGACAATAACATTTGGATGAGAAGACAAGCCTTTAAGGGGATTTCGAAACTATTACCTTTGGAAGTCCTAAAGAATTGTCTTACTCAAACTAAATTTGTAATTTTGAATTTTTAAATTTTATTTTTTGAAATTTGTAATTTTAAATTTTATTTGTGTAGATCATTGGATGTAATTTTTTTGTTTAAGTAGAGAATAATGCAAATAATTGGTTAGTTTGTAGGTGCCAGCCCAACTTGGATGTATTTTATCTATAGGGATGTAATTTTTCTACTTTTAAAAAAAATAAAATTGTACACTTATAAGTTGTAATGTAAATGATTACTTCATTGAATAATAAAATTTTTAGCTTGCATTTAATCACTTCAAGTGTTTAACCCTTTTTTTGGCATTTTATTATATACAATAAAAAACAACTGTATAAAATTAAATAACAATAACAAAGTGAGGATTATTAAAAGTTTATATTTAAAAGCTAAAATAAATATAATAAAACCATTGTTTATTAAGTTAGAAGTATAACTTATAAGTTATTTTATCAAAATAAGTTTATAATAAACCATTGTTTGTTAAATTATAACTTGTATTATAAATCATAAACGAGTTCATAAAATATAAATTTATAGTAAACAATTGTTTATTAAATTTGAAATAATATTGTATTCTAAAATATTACATATAGAAGCAATTAAAAAAACTATTGATAATAACTAATAAGTAATAAGTTAATTTATAAACTAAAATAAATATAAAAAGCATTATAAATGCAGTTTTTAAAATAATAAAAAACAATAAAAAATTATTTCTTTTTAAAATGCCCGATCCATTCTAGCTCGATGCCCAGGCCCGTGCCCAGTCTCACGCCACAACCTATATACCCCTCGGGCCATGCCTGGGCCACCCCCCTAAGTCCGGCCTAGCCCGACTCGAATTTTGGCAGGAGCCCTTAGAGCTTGGGCTAGGCCGAGTCAAGAGAGCGGTGAGCCGGGCCGTTTTTACACCCTTGATTAAAAGATAGAAAGATTACCTTGCGCTTGGGTTCTTTTTTGATGAAGAGCTCTGTGTGGGTCCTTTCATATGAACTCGAGCTAATCACGTCTCATTGCATGGATGCGTGTGCACATTCGTTTTCAATAGTACGATAATTTGTGCTCCTAGCCTCATGTCCAAGTGTCTAAATGGCATGGTTCTTCCTTTATTGCTGCTTTTTTTCCTCTATGTCGTCTGCTTATTGTTTATAATGTAAAAGGTTCATAAAAACTTTCAACTCGCAAGCATTCATTTGCCTTACCTCTCCCAAGCCTTGCTATAAGTAGTGAGAGATTTGTGTGTTGGATACAACCTTTTATGTTTTCTAACATGATGTATGCAGACGAAGATATTACTTATTAGTATCATCGTTTAAATTAAAGAGTTACCATCTAAGATATGAACTCAAACAAGCATTATTAACTGTGTTTAATGGAATTGAAACTGCAATGAGAAGAGAAAAACTACTCATGTTTGATTTAGCTATTAGGTAGGAATAAAAATAGCACTGTAGGGAAGAATCAACATAAAATTAACAATATCACTAATGGTGTGGGGATCTTTTCTGTCATACCCACTTGATCTTGTGTGCACGTGTGGATAATATTATATTTCAAGACACTATGGGCAATTTTTTTCCCCTGATAAGTAAGTAAGAGCATATAAAAATGGCATTAAGGGATTGCCACCCATATACAAAGGACTCCCACCAGAGGAGGATCACTAAAAGCTTCTATAAGAAGGGAGTCATCCCAGAGATTAGACTTTATAAAAGCTACCGTTTAGAAAAGGGATTGCGGTCTACAATTAGATAACCAACTATACAAATTGTTGTGAATGACACCCTTCAATCTATACAACAGAGACTTGAACCCATTAAAAAATCTTCTATTCCGTTCCACCCTCACCAATAACATCGCAACCAAAGGTGCCAATTGCCAAGCCCCTCCTATGACTCGTCGATATTCTCTCTCCCTTTCTCCCTGTCAGAACCCACCCACCCCTTCTCAAAAACCTACTCAACCTCAAAAAGCGACAGAATAAACCCCTACAACTTCCTCGTAAAGTTACAATGAGCAAGATGTAAAATAGACTTCCATCTCTTTCTTGCACAAACAACACCATTTTCCGTCCTCTAGTTTCATGTTTATTACTCTGAACTTTCATATTATTATCCCTGCCAATCCATGAAAATACATGAATTTCATCCAAACACAACAAGTTTGTACTTGGTTCATTAGAAGAACACCCTTGAAATTCATATGGAACATCACAAATGCCATAAGATTTTTCCCTATTCTATGCGTAGGAGATTAACTATGTTATTTTGACTCTCACAAATATCATGATATGTGTATATGAAGAGGATTATTCTGATATTTATGAACTTGATGCTCTTATAGGTGTATCTTGGAGTGATTCTTTGTCCTCTCCTCTAGAAGAAGCCTTCGATTTAAGTAGTACACATCCAAGACCAATTTCAGCAGAAGACATTTGGCTCTTCTGAGAAATGAGCACATTTTCTTGTTCTGAAGATAGCTTGGAGAATTCTGATTCTTGTAGAATACAGTAAAGCTGCCTATGAAGTCTTTCCACAGGTGAGAGAATGCGTTGTTCAAGCACTGACCTCTTTCTTCTTGGAATATGAGAGTTCCAAAAAGTTGGCTGGAGTAAACCTGCAAATCATGATTAATAATCAGCACAGTTGGAATAATCAAACCAAACATGATGTAGTATAAAAAAGCCACTGGTATGCTTGCTTCTTTTTATTTTTTGAACTTTCACTGGTTTGTTTGAGACTGCAGTTGTTCTAACTTCTAAGTTGCATTTAGATGACAGTGTGGCTCAGGGAAAAAAATTGGATTGCAAGAAAGAAGGCATTGCATCAAATTTCATGATAATAAGTGGTATGGTATGCGTGTTAGATATAGAAAGATACTTCGACAATACATGTACAGACACACACAAAAACAAAGCTTGTGAATGTAGTAGTTCACAAAAACAATCTATAGATGTAGTCAACATAATTAATAGTCAACGATAAGTTTAACATTTGCTCTACAATGTTTAATGCAATAAATTTGGGAGCATCTCGAGTTTGGAGGTGAACTTGGCAGAATTGGAATTGATTCTGGTAGGAGAAGTTCTGAATGCTAGAACTTCCCTTTTTAGATATTGGATATTCTCTTCCAGTCACTTAATCTTGGCTTACGGTTGGGATCTTATTTTGATCAA
The DNA here is from genome assembly GCA_034768845.1 of Heliamphora exappendiculata. NCBI lineage: Eukaryota > Viridiplantae > Streptophyta > Magnoliopsida > Ericales > Sarraceniaceae > Heliamphora > Heliamphora exappendiculata. Next base: position 1,147 of record JAOTRH010482738.1, on the reverse strand, counting down.
GGCTCTATGGAAGTTGTTTGTGGATCAGTGCCAAAAAAGGCGGTATCTATCTAAGGTTGCTCAGTTGAATCACTTTATGAACAAATTGTCGAGGCTTTCAATCTATTTCACGTCTTTGCACACCATCCCAACAAAAAGGATCGAGAAAATCTAGTGATATTTTTTGTCGGTGTAGTGTATGGGAAGAATCCAAGTACCATCCTCTTCATTAGGATGCTGTAAATACCCCAATGAAGGAAGGGGGTTTAGGTGTTAAGAGGTGGGGTATCTTTAATAAAGCTTTATTGGGCAAATGAATTTCAAGGTTTGCGTGCGGAAGGGAGGGATAGATTTTAGAGATGGGTGGTGATGGCCAATAGGGTAGCTCTTTGAGAGCGTGTGTGTGTGCACGTTTTGGGGTGGGTGCTTTGTTAGAACTTTCTATCAAGAGAGGACTTTGGTAAGGGTATACGCCAGGTTTGGGATGCTTCTAGGTTGCGAGGTTCGAAGCGGAGAAGGAAAAGAGTGAATTTTGGTGCCATAATAGTGTGGAGATGATACTTTGGAAGGGAATCTTTCCTTCATACTTTCTCCTTGTGGCGACAAAGAAGCCTCAGTGGTAGATTAAATCTAGGAGCGGGTAACATTGTTATTTGGAAAATGAATGTGCAAGATTGGTAGATGGAGCAGTTGACTGATCTCCTCTACTTACTCTATAGGTGTAGGATTGTGGGAGAAGACTGAAGAGCATGATTCTTTTTGGCAAGTTGCTACAAAGAAAAGGATGTTCGCAATAATATCATCTACTTTTGTAGTGCTCCTTGTAGAGTAGATCCCACATCCAATCAAATCTTTGACTAGGGAATTTTAGGGAAATTTTTTAGGGGTATAGAGGGGCCAAGTTTCCTTGTAATGACCTTTGGGCAGTTAGAGCTCCATCTAAGGTTGCCTTTTTCCTGTATGGAATGTAGCCCACAAGAAGATCCACGTTAATTAGAGTTGCCTTTGTAAGCATGACAGCGAGTTAGTCTCCCATTTGCTTATCCATTGCAAATGGCTTGGGAGTTTTGGGGATTGGTTTTGGTGATATTTAGTGAGGGTTGAATTTTTCTAAAGACGTTGCTCGCGTTGTGTTTGATTTATTTTTTTTGGGGGGGGGGGGGGGGGG
>JAOTRH010482727.1:0-25218 GCA_034768845.1 Heliamphora exappendiculata | reverse complement strand
CACACAGAAGACCAGATTTTAGGTTCTTGCAGAATATAAGTTTTATGTTCACAGTTTAGATGGAAATGGACATACCACCGGTACGACTGTGGTACAGAGTTTTAGTAGGTCTGTCTTGATTACGGGAAACAGATAATAGCCTCGTCTATTGTTCCGACTCTCTGTGCAAGTACACTTTGTGTGTATTGAACGGGACATTTGTGGTAGTTAATTTAGTACTGACTACTGACTATATAAGTTAATTCACACCCCAAGGTTATTATGAATAATGTTTATCCTCTTAATCCTGAAATAATTATTGACTTGCATGTATTTAATATTCGTTATTTTGATTTATTAGATGGTGCAATCTTATATGGGTCTATATTCTCGGTGAGTTAGATAGCGGCATTATTTATATGGTAAATATTAATTATTGACGAAATCTACGTCCCAAAAGATTAGGATTGACGATACCCTCTTAAGGATGCTTATAAGTTTTGATTGGGCCAAACCCTGCAGGTGTATTTAATTATCCGGCGGTCAAATAAGTTAAGCGGAATGACTTAAGGAATATAAAGATGCTGATTAAATTAAATTGTCAGTAATTAAATTTAATTGACGGGTATCGAGAATCTTAATGTGGGGAGAAATTGTAAGCATTTAATAATAGGAGCTCAAGGGAGGTAGGTCTTGAGATTATGGGACATAGTGCAATTATAGTTCTTTAGTGGTGTGAAATGTAATTTAGTGTTTTATAGAAATTGGAAACCGCTGCGTCTTTCCATAATTGCAGAAATCGCTCGTAGGTATCTGTGTTCCATTGGAAGTCTAACACATAATTACTCCCCAGGTCCCTGCGGGTAAGCTGAACCAGTTTGAGATTGATAGAATTGATAGTTCAGATATCTCATATATTATTATGGTATTATTTTTGTCTTTCAAGACTTAAATATATCGGGGTTCTGCCGGTACGAGTTTTCGAAGGATCGTAGCCCACACTACGTTCGAGGATCGCGTAAGGGAATATAGTAGAAGATCTGGCTGGAGCTTCAACTCGGAATCAATTCGTAGTTGAAGGCAAGAGGTATTCATCTAAATTAACTTTGGTTGGACGGGTTTTATTTTGATTGTTCTTTGTCAAAATTTTTATCTGGAACCCGTTTCAGCGTTTTTCTGTCCCGTTAATTTTTTAGCAAAAATCTTTTTACAAAAATAATAATCTTAGCAGTATTGCCTCTAACAAATTGGTATTAAAGTCATTTTTTTTATTTACGATTTATCGGAGCCGGGTTGATTTAGAACTGTTGCTAACTTTGTTTTGCAGGCGTTCTAATTCCAGTTTTATGATCATTATTGATTTTCATACTTGATTGAATACGTGGATTATGATTATTTCATTAATTTTCTTTAACCACGGGAGTTGACCATGATAGATTAAGTTTTTTTTAGATCGAATGTGAGTCTATGGGACATAGGTTTCGATGTAAAATAATTTTATATTCTTTTAAGTTTTTTTTTTCTAGTTTATTAGAAAGAAAAATAAGAACAAGTATGGAGAAAACGGCGGTGTTTGGCGGCGGCAACCGGCAATGGTTCTGGTGGTTTTAGCTGCGAAAAAGTTTTTTTTTTTTACTTTGTAATATTTTTTTTCTGTCCAGAATTTTTTTTGGTTAAATAAAAAAAAGGAAAAAAAAAGACCGCCGCAGCAGGAGCCAAACGCTGCCTAATGGCAGCGGCGTTCTTCCCAAAAGGCTTCAGTTTTCCATGAAGCTTCAGCTTTCTAAACAGTGGAGCCAATGTCCCAAGCAACAGGCGGTTTTCCCAAGCGCCAAACGCGGCGCAAACGAGGCCTAGGTTCACTGCTTTTGAAGCACTGTTGCTTCAGCAGCCAATCCAAGCATCAGAAACGGAAAATCCCAGGCGCCGGTTTTAAGAAAAAGGGGCGACACTTTTTAATGCAAACAATGGAGGAAAAGCAAGCAACAACTTGCGGTTCTAGCAGCAGAAAAAGGGCGTCCCAAACAGGTGCTTTTCCATACTGTTTTGGAGTCCAACTCGGCGAAAGGCGCCAGGTTTTGAGCGCAATTCCCAAGCAATTCCTCAAAGCTGTTTTCGGTTTCCTTCCATCCAAACACGGCAGCCAACATTCCCAAGCGTGCAAAATCCGTGGGAATTAAAAGTAAGCCGGTTTCCATCAATTTTCAGACACTGGCGACAGGTGTTTGATATTGCGAGAATTCTGATTCACACAGGAGACTTGAAGGTTGTTTTTAACATGAAATTGAAATTTTTTAAGAGTTTCAATCGAATTATAAAATTGAGATTTATATTTATTTTGTATTTAATTTATTTTTATATTTTAATTGCGTAGATGATAAATATTAGTTTTATTTATCATGTTAATTTAATTAATTTGAGAATTCAGTTTTAATTAAAATATTTTATAATAAAAAATAAAATTAAGTTTTTTTAATTAATTAATTATAATTAAATGGAAAAACTTTAAATATTTTAATTTTTTTACAAAATATCACATTTAAAGATAATTTTTTTATCGAATATCTTGAAAAAATGTGAGAATTAATTTTGAATTTTGAATTAATTAAATAGAAAAATATTTAATCAAAATAAATTATTATTTTTTAAAAAATGTGAAACATAAAATAAAATAAATAAATACATTTAATCACTACCTTAGTTGAAAAGCTAGAAAAAAACTGTGCATTTATTAAATTTTATTTGTTCCGCATTTAAACAAGAAAAGATGGTTTGATAAATCAAAATATTTGGAATCATACACACGGAAGATGTTTAATTCTTTCAGATCGTGTGACTTTCGAAAGATGGTTTGATAAATCAGAATTTTTAGAATTGTATATACGAAAATATACTTGATTATTTCAGATCGTGTGACTTTCGAAAAATAGTTTGATAAACCAGAATCTTTAGAATCGTGTACACGGGAAGATGTTTGATTCTTTCAGATAATATGGCTTTCGAAATTAATAAATTTATTTTAATTAAACGGATTTTTAAAATCCTAAAAATGTTTTAAAAATCTAAGTGGGAGAGAAAATTTATTCACAGATAAATCCCGCGGTCTCCTTCAGCAGTTTGTAGGCGATGCAATTAAACTCTACGTGTCGGCAGTACGACCTTCCTCCCCAAATGGACAGATTAATTACAGTATCGCCAGTACAAACCTCCGTTATGGATAATTCTGAATAATTGTTAGTGTGGATCACTTCTCCAACTGAAGGGTTCATTACGAATTGATTAATTTAAAATTAGGTGATGGCTAACATTAAACTGTATATAATAGTATGCTATCCAACTGAGCACTGCTATTATATATTGAACCGAAATTATGTCAGCTATTTAATTTTACTTCGCATGGTCAGTTACCTAAATAGTAAAATTAAAAGAAATTGGCATGTCTGGTCTTATGATGGATAGTAGACGTCCACCCAACGTGGCATGCTATTCACAGATTACCAGGCTGCTGGCGAATTAATTTTAAAATGATAGAGGGAATCAAATTAAAATGAATTCAAAGTTTTACTCGTCATAATTAACGATATTTTAATTATGTGATTCTCAGGATTAAAATAAATTTTAACCCACTCGCTTCAATACTCAAAGAAAATAAACTTGCGAGACCAAATTTTGTTGCCTGAAAATGTAACTTGGATATAGTTTTAACTACAAATAGTATTCTTTCAATATCAAAAAATGTGTCTGTTTTAGAAAAATGTTCTTCCTCGGGGCCGAAAGGCATGAAGAAGAAAAAGGTTCAGAAACATAGAGACACATTTTTAGGGTAGTTAGTGGGCCACAGAGTGTGCAAAAGCCGAAAAGTAGATGTTTTCACTGCAACCAAACTGGGTACTGGAAAAAGCTATGTCCAGTATTTCTTAGAAGGTAGAACAAACACAGAAATTTCTGTTCACTGGTTGTGAAAACATGTTTAGCAGTGTTATCTATCGGTACCTGGTGTGTACATACGGGAGCCACTAATCATGTCTGTAATTCATTGCAGGGTTTTAAGAAATCCGAGAACTTAGTGATGGAGAGATTTACCTACATATGGGCAATAATACAAAGGTAACAGCAGTTGCAGTAGGAGATGTTACTCTCAGTTTTGGTAGAGATCGAGTTGTAATATTAAGAGATTGTCTTTATGTACCTGTCATTAGAAGGAACTTAGTTTCTATTTCTGGATTGGCTAAAGAAGGATATTTTGTTTATTTTAATAACTATGTGGTTATTAAGGATAATAAATGGGTTATCTGTTCTGGTACATTGGTGCATGATCTTTATATTATTACTCCAATCTCTCCTACACGACAACTGACTGAAAAAATAATACATCTATATGACCATATAAGAGAAAGTTTCTTTCTTTAATGAACCAAACGTTTCTTTGGCACTTACGCTTGGGTCATATTAATCTAGAAAGGATAAACAGACTGGTAGCAGATGGACCTTTAAGTTCATTGGAAGTGGAGGCACTTTTAGTCTGTGAATCTTGCTTAGAGGGTAAGATGACCAAGAGGCACTTTTTGGCCAAAGGCTATAGAGCTAAAAAATCATTGGAGCTGGTTCATTATGATGTGTGTGGTCCTATGGCAATTCGGGCTAGAGGTGGCTTTGGATACTTTGTCAGTTTCATTGATGAGTACTAAAGGTATGGATACATTTACCTGATGCACCATAAGTCTTAATGCCTTGAAAAATTCAAAGAATTCAAGGCAGAGGCAGAGAAGCATCTAGGTAAAAGAACCAAATCATTACGATTCGACCTTAGTGGGAAATACTTTTTTGGAGAGTTTAAGGACTACTTCTTATCATAGGGGATTACATCCCAGTTGACTGCACCTAGCACTCCTCAGCAGAATGGTGTAGCAGAAAGAAGGAATATGACTCTTATGGAGATGGTAAGGTTAATGATGAGTTGTTCAAGTTTATCAGATTCGTTTTAGGGACTCGCTTTAGAGACAGCGACTTACATTCTGAACTTGGTACCTTCTAAGTCAGTACCTTCTACTTCCACAGAATTGTGGACCGAGTGTAAGTCTAGTTTGAAACACATTCGAATTTGGGAGTATCCAGCACATCTGCTGAAAGAGAACGCAAGTAAGTTGGAACCGAGGACATAAGTCTGTTTGTTTGTGGGATATCCCAAGGGAACGAAAGGTGGTCTATTTTATAATTCTAATGATCAGAAGGTCATTGTTAGCACCAATGCCCGATACTTGGAAGATGATTATATTATGGACCACAGGCTCAATAGAAAAATTATTCTAGATGAACTGAGAAGAAATACCAGTAGAACGGAAGAGGAACCACAAGTCACTGATATTCCATTATCTCATTGTAGTGGGAGGATTATCGGGACATGTGCAAATCAAGAATAGGGTAATGATGCACAGGGTTCAGATTCTGCACAGCCTGTTACTGTTAGTACACAGACACAAGTCGTGCCTCATCGTAGTGGGAGCGTTGTTCATCAACCTTACGGGTATATGTTCTTGGGAGAGTCTTTTGACAGGATCCCGACAGAACTGGATACCGAGGTATGTAACTACAATGAAGCTCTATAAGACAAAGATACAGATCTTTGGCAAATGGCTATGAATTTAGAGATGAAATCTATGTATTCTAATTAGGTCTGAAAACTTATAGAACCACCCGAAGGGATAAAACTCATTGGATGCAAGTGGATCTACAAGAGAAAGAGAGGAGTAGACGGGAAGGTTGAAACCTTCAAAGCTAGGCTTGTTGCTAAAGGGTTCACTCTGAAAGAAGGGATCGACTATGAGGAAACCTTTTCACTGGTAGCTATGCTTAAGTCTATCCGGATTCCCTTATCCATTGCCGCACATTTTAATTACAAAATCTGGCAAATAGACGTCAAGACAGATTTTCTTAACGGAAGTCTTGACGAGTGTATCTATATGATACAACCAGACGGATTCATTGCAAAAGGCCATGAACACATGTTGTGCAAGCTTAAGAGATCTATTTATGGACTTAAGCAGGCATCAAGGTCTTGGAATACTCGATTTGATCAAACTATAAAGTCTTATTATTTTGATCAAAGTCTAGATGAGTCCTGTGTGTGCAAGAAGCATAACAGAAGCGTGGTGATCTTTTTGGTACTTTATGTAGATGATATCTTGCTCATCGAAAACGATGTGGGGGCATTATCTACGGTTAAAGTATGGTTATCTGGGCAGTTTAATATGAAGGACTTGGGAGAAGCTAGTCACATCTTTGGGATCAAACTTGTGCGAGATCGAAAACAACGAATGCTGGGCTTATCAGAAGCTAAGTATATCGATGATATCCTTACTCGTTTTAGCGTGCAAGATTCTAAGAAAGGGGTTATACCTTTCGGCATCGAATCACCCTATCCAAGGATCAGTGTCCTAGGACACTTGATGAGATAGAGAAGTTGAAGGCGGTTCCTTATGCTTCGACAGTAGGAAGCCTCATGTATGTTATGCTTTGCACTAGACCCGATATCTGCTTTGCCGTTAGCATGATTAGCAGATATCAGTCTAATCCAGGGCAGGAGTATTGGACTACGGTAAAGAATATAATCAAGTACCTAAAAAGGTTTAAATATTATATATTGGTTTACCAGGAAAATAGTCGAGTATCTTTAGGGTACGCAGACTTAGATTTTCAGTCAGACATAGTGTTTCCATCAGGAGACAACCTTGCAGATCCTTTACAAAAAGTTTACCGACTGAGATTTTTAATAGTCATGTAGAGGGCATGAGAGTCAGATGTATGGCAGCATAGTTTTGAATATACGTGGGAGATTGTTGGGGTTTGTATACTGAAAACTATGTTTTTAGTATTTAATTTTAATAAAATTAATTTTTTATTTTATGAGAATCTTTATGAGTAATATTTGTGTATCATTTCTTTGATATGCATGGATGTCCAATATTCTGTATAGTATTTAATCTGGTGTGTAGAGTACGGCTTACACACAGAAGACCAGATTTTAGGTTCTTGCAGAATATAAGTTTTATGTTCATAGTTTAGATGAAAATGGACATACCATCGGTACGACTGTGGCATAGAGTTTTAATAGGCATGTCTTGGTTACGGAGAACAGATAATAACGTCGTCTATTGTTTTGACTCTCTGTGCCAGTACGTTTTTTGTGTATTAAACGGGACATTTTGGGTAATTAATTTAGTACTGATTACTGACTACATAAATTAATTCACATTCTAAGGTTATTGTGAATATTGCTTGTCCTCTTAATCTTGAAATAATTATTGATTTGCATATATTTAATATTCGTTGTTTTGATTCATAAGAAGGTGCGATCTTATATGGGTCTACATTCCCGGTGAGTTAGATAGCGGTATTATTTATATGAAAAATATTAATTATTGACGGAATTCACGTCCCAAAAGATCGGGATTGATGATACTCCTTATGGATACTTATAAGTTTTGATCGGGCCCAACCTTGCAGGTAGATTTAATTATCCGGCGGTCAAATAAGTTAAGCGAAAGGGCTTAAGGAAAATAAAGATGCCGATTAAATTAAATTGTTAGTAATTAAATTTAATTGGCGGGTATCGAAAATCTTAACGTGGGGAGAAATAGTAAGTATTTAATAACGTGAGCTCAATGCAATAAGGTCATGAGATTATGGGTTAAAGTGCAATTATAGTTCTTTAGTGGTGTGAACTGTAATTCAGTATTTTATGAAAATTACAGAAACTGCTGCGTCTTTCCATAATTGTAGAAACCGCTCGTAGGTATCTCTGTTCCACTGGAAGTCTAATTCATAATTACTTCCCAGGTCCCTGCTGTTGCCTTATATATACGTGGGTAGGCTGAACCAGCATTAAATTGATTGAATTGATAGTTTAGATATCTCATATATTATTATGATATTATTTTTATCTTTCAAGACTTAAATATATCGGGGTTCTGCAGGTACGAGTTCTCAGAGGATCGTAGCCCACACTATGTTTGAGGATCACGTAAGGGAATACAATAGAAGATCTGACTGGAGTTTCAACTCGAAATCAAGTCGTAGTTGAAGATTAGATCGACAAGAGGTATTAATCTAAATTAACTTTGGTTGCACGGGTTTTATTTTGATGGTTCTTCGTCAAAATTTTTATTTGGAGCCCGTTTCGGCGTTTGTCCGTTCAGTTAATTTTTTACCGAAAATCATTTTACAAAAACTGTTAGAGGGGGGGTCGCGCAGCGGAAAAAAAAAATTGAATCGAAGTCGTGACCGTAAAAAATAACGTATGCAATTTTCATGAAAAATGAAAACTATAATGATTTTAATTGTTTAATACCTCTATGAAACTTATCGATAAGTTTTTAAAAATTCCAAATATGTTGAAGATGACCTTGCAACCTTCTCACGTATGACTTGGTTGCACTACGACGATCACGATGTGCGGGCACCGATTCCGATCGAAGTGTTCTTCCTACCTTGGTTTCTTCTCACACAATGATCTCCAAAAAGGAAAAAATAATCACCAAAGAAGAGAGGAGGCCGACGGCTATATGAGAGAATTAGGGTTAGATTTTTATTAATTAGCCTCCTATTGATATATATGAATATCTCAAAAATATATTAAGTATATCCTCTCCTTCCTAAAATGATATCAAGAGATATATTTAATTATATCCAACATCTCCTAGGGCCGGCCACTTAGGGAGTAATCCCTAGGTGTGCCAAATACCAAAATTGCCCCTCATTAATTCAATTTAATTCTCGAATATTTTCGGCGGTAAAATCGGCATTGAAATTAAATATGAAACCATAAATGCAAATCATCTTAAATGCTTCTCATTAATATGTTAGGGATCCAGAATAAAATACATAAAAAGTATGACTTTTCAGTATACATTCCCAATAATCTCTCACTTATACTCAAAGTTATGTAGGAACATACTTGGCACCTAACCCTTCTACATGGTCATCAAAGACTTTCTGAGACAACGCCTTAGTAAAAGGATCTTCTAGGTTATCCGCAGATGCTATTTTGGAAACTACCACGTCTCCAAGCTGCACGATCTCCTAGATGAGATGATACTTTCTCTCAATGTGCTTTTTCCTTTTGTGGACTCTTGGTTCCTTTGAGTTCGCAATCGTTCCACTGTTATCACAATAGAGTTCAATATGCGATTGTTCCGAGGGTACCACATCCAAGTCCTTTTGGAAGTTTCTGATCCAAACCGCTTCCTTAGTTGCATCTGAAGCTGCAATATATTCAGCCTCTATAGTAGAGTCAGCAATACAAGACTGCTTCACGCTCCTCCAACTGATGGCTCCACCTCCCAAGGTAAACACATAGCCCATGGTGGACCTCCTAGAATCTCTATCTTCCTAAAAATCTGAGTCAGTATACCCAAGAGTTATAAGACTATTAGCCTGGTACACCAACATATACTCATAGTCCTTTTCAGGTACTTGAGTATATTCTTAACCGCAGTCTAATGCTCTTCTCCTAGATTATACTGATATTTGCTTACCATGTCTACGGCATAACAGATATCTGGTCTAGTGCAGAGCATGGCATACATGAGACTTCCTACTGCTGAAGCATAAAGATACCTCTCATCCTCTCTATCTTCTGAGGTGTCCTAGGACACTGATCTTTAGATAGAGTAATCCCATGTCTGAAAGGAATAAATCATTTGTTAGAATTTTTCATGCCAAATCAAGTAATAATCAAGTCAATATAATGGGCTTGGGATAAGCCCAACATCCTACGTGATCGATCTCGTATGAGCTTAATCCCAAAGATTTGGCCCACTTCTCCCAAGTCCTTATGACAGATGCATGTTTTATGCTTTCGAGAGAACCATGGGTTGGTTGCTGTTTTTCTGTTGCTTGGTTCAACGGCTTACAAGAAGGGGCTTTCAAATGGTTTATGTTTTATTCAAACTCTTGTTCTTCGAGGGAGATCTTAGAACGGCCTAAACTTTTTTTAAAAATAAAAGATTTTCTTATCCAAAACTTATATTTTAGTTTTAAAGGCTTGGCTTATGGGGTCGTAACCGTAGTCTCTTGGGCTACTATTTTAAATCAAATAAACCATCGGTAGTACGTTTTTACAAATGTTTTAGCCTTGTTTGGGCTTTATGGTTTTTAGCCCTTTTGTTCGAGCGGCTTTGGTGGTTGTTGTGGCTTTTCGCGTGACCTGGAGTTTGGGGCGTGACACCGAATGTTAGAACGCGTCTCTAATGTGGGCTACATTGAACATGTTCTTCACAACCCTCTCTAGCTACCAAAAGAATACGTGGAAACCCTAGTCATATATGACATGTGTCTATAGCTAGGGTTATATAACAGCATATAAATAGGCTCTAGTAGAAACCTATGGATTAAATATGATTTGCGCTCCTAATAGAATTATAAAAACCTATCACAACCCAGAAGCAATTTTATAAAAATATTAATTATAATTCATTACACTAAAGAATTATAATTGTACTCCCAGCTATATTCTCAAATTGAATATTCAAGCTCTTGTTATTAAATGCTTATTTGTTCTCCTCACTTTAAGATTACAGATACCCACCGATTAAATTAAATTACTGACAAATATATTTAATCGGCTTCTTCAAAAAATCTTTATGCTTTTTCACTTAACTTATTTAACTGCGGGATAATTAAATCCACCTGCCGAGATTATCTCGATCAAAACTTATAAGTTTTCTTAAGGGGGTATCATCAATCTCAATCTTTTTAGGATGTAGATTCCATCAATAATTAGTATTCACCATATAATTGATATTGTTATCTAACTCACTGGGAATATACACCCGTAAAAGATCGCACTTTTAATTAATCAAAATAACGAATATTAAATATACATAAATAGTCAATTATTTCTGGATTAAAAGCGTAAGCACTCATAATAACCTTGGAGTGTGAATTAATTTATATAGTCAGTATTAAACTAACTACCCCAACGTGATCCTGTTCAATACACACAAAGTGTACTAGCACAGCAAGTCAAAACAATAGGCGATGCTAATATCTGTTTCTCGTAACCAAGACAGGTCTACTAAAACTCTACGTTACAGTCAGACTGATGGTTTATCCAATTCTATCTAAACTGTGAACTAAAAACTTATATTTCACAAGAAGCCGTATTCTGATCTTCCGTGTACAAGTCAAAGTCTGCACACCAGATTAAATACTAAGTAGAATAAAAGGCATTCATACTTAACATTAAATAAATAATAAAATGCATACATTACTCATTAAGATTCTCATAAAAATAAAAAAATAATTTTATTAATAAATAAAATTAAATACTAAAATAAAAAAATTCATGATTTTTAGTATACAACCCTGATAGTTGGGCACCATGGGTTTGTCGCTAGCATTCTGTCTCTAGTAACTTAGTCTTTGGTTTGACACCATGCAAGCATCCTAGATCTTAAGGTGGGTTCTTGGATAAGTGCACGAAATGATTCTTTGCTGGTCCGAAGAATGTGACCCGCCCCCTCGTCGTTGCCATTTTGCAGTAAAACAGCTATGGCATGAAGCCTGGTGATGGATTTACTATTCACAACGAGGCCTGATGATAGATTTGGTGATCAATTACCCATGAAGTATACTCTGGTAATTCTTGATGTGGAATTTGTGTTATGATTCTGGGTGAATGTCGGGTTGGACATTTGCATTGCATCCATAACATCACATACTTGCGTGTTTATTCACTTGTCTGCCTATCATGATATAATTGTCAAATTTTTTTGTCTCCTTGACATTAATATGTACTAAGTGTTAAATGATATGCGTTGTGAAAAATTTTATGCTGTGAGATTGGTTAGAAAGTTTAGAGTATTTTCTACTAGACTTTGGCTCATGGTATTCGTGCCACAGGTGAGCAGAAAGACATCTTTGAAGAGGAGGTCCTCGAAGGAGAAGAAAGCTACAATTACCTGAGTTTCAGGAGCAGGAGAATCCCGACGATACTTGTTAAAGATTTAAGTCTTCTTTTTTTGTTCTTTTTGTTTAGTTTCTTTGTGCATATTGTAATTTTTGTAAATTCTTTGTGAAACTGTAAACATTATGTACTTGTGATCAGTTCGGAACTCTTAATGATGTAATATTTATGATACATAATTTTGAATAAATGGTTAGAATATTTCCCTTATTTATACTTATATATGTCCCAGCGTACCCGAAGGACGGGACGACACAATTAGGATGCCTACACGTGCCCTACTTCATATGTTAAAAGCATATTCATTACGAGTACTAACAAAAATATACCTTACGTACATAAAATTATGGAACTAGTGATTAGTAATGATTCCTTCGATGGATACCACCTAGTTAGAATTCAGGAAGGGGTAGAGGCTATTCCGCTCGACCTGAACATTTACCGAATGGTCACAAACAATGATGGCCGATGAAGTTTAGATCAAGAAGTATAGCAAAAGTGGAAGATGAACAGCCTTTCTACCTAACTTCCTGAAAACGAGTCATAGTCAAACATCACTTACAGACATAAATACTTATAAAAAGAAAGGTCTTCTAGATGGTGGACAACGTCGCGGAGTATTAGGCAGTTTTGGATCAAGCCATAGCATACGAGCATGGAATATAGTGATCCCCGCCAGGCTTCACATTAATTCCACTCGCACCAATGAATGTATGGCCTTTACTGGTAGTATCCCCACCTGCTCCTGCATCAAAAGAGGGAGGGGATTTGATTTTATGATGGCGAGGACTGTGTGTGTGCGCATCTTTATTGGATCTTAACTTGTGTTTTTGTAAGATATTTATATGTGGCCTAGGGTCGTGGACATGTTTGTTGTTGTTTATATGCCTTATTAGATGTACGCGTGGGCTAGAACCACAAAGATACCAGGAATAACGAATATAAAGAATAAATATTCATGATATGCATGTTTTGTGGTTGTGTGCACCTTTTTCTTGTATTATTGTACAGAAAGAATAGAGGAAACTAAACTTGAAATTGTTAGGGGTAAACTGCCAAGATCGTAGGATTATGTTTATACTTTTAAAAATAATTGGAAGGACAAATGACGAAACTGGCTCCAGATTAAAACTTTTGATATTGAATAATCAAAATAAAATTCGGTAATACTCCCAAAGTTAGTTTTAAAATTATATCTTTCAAAATCTGGTTGGATGATTTCGGTTACTACAAAAACTTTAGTTAACAATTCGCCGTGATTTTTGACTTATTGTCAAAATTCCAACACAAGCCTTCTGCTGTATTCAAGAATGTGGGAACACGAATAAAGTGTGAGTTTTATTCTATCGTGATCTTTAAAATCTATCTAGTCACTTGTTCTTTGGATTTACAAAACGTGAAAACATGAAAATCATATTACTGATTTTTGATCAACTAGCGATTAGGTTTTATAAAAACATATATATATAGGCAGTAGTAGGGATCTGTGGAATAAATAAGTCATGGGCTTATGCAATTATAAAATTCTACCTCAACCCAGAAGTAATTTCATAAAAATATAAATTATAATTCATTTACTATAGAATTATAATTGCACTCCTAGTCTTATTCTAAAAAACATAGCATTCGAGCTCATGTAATGAAATGCTTATTTATTCTCGCCATGTTAAAATTACAGATACCCGCCGTTTAAATTAAATTACTGATAATTATATTTAATCGGCTTTTTAAAAAATTTCTTAAACCCTTATGCTTAACTTATTTGATTGCCAAATTATAAAATTTACCTGCAAGGTTTGGCTCGATCAAAATTTATAAGCTTCCTTAAGGGGGTGCGATGCTCCGTCTCCTCGGCACGTTGGGACATGCATAAATATAAATAAAAAGGATATTTTATCTACTCATTCATAGATATGCATTATAAGTAATACATCATTAAGAGTTCTAAATTGACAAAATACATTAACGTTTAGAGTTTCATAAGAAATATACAAAATTATAATAAGCGCTAGGAAACTGAATAAAAAAGAATGAAAAGAGAAGACTTGATTCTTCATTTAGCTTCATCGTGATCCACCTGTTCCGAGAACTCACCCTGATAGTCATAGTCTTCTTCTTCAGGGATCTCTTCTTCAAATACTTCCTCTTCTTCACATGTGGCACGAGTGGTATGAGTCAAAACCCAGAAGAAAACACTCTAAACTTTCTAACCAATCTTATGACACAAAATCTAGCACAACACAACTCATTCAACACTTAGAACATATAAAAGTGAAGGAGACAGAAAATTTTGAATTATACAACATGGTAAACAGGTAAGTGCAAAAGCAACTAATTAAGTAAGAAATGATAATGTAATACAATGCAAATGTCCGACCCGACATACACCCAGAAACATAACATGAATTCCATGCCGGGAATTACAAGAGCATACTTAATGGGCAATTGATCACCGACCTATCCTCGGACCTCGTTGCGAATAGTAATCACATTACCGAGCTTTATGCCACAACTGTTTTACTTAATAGCAACGACGTGGGGGCGGGCCATCATCATCCTTATCCTTCGGCCAGCAAAATAATATTAATCAATATGCAAAACTAATAATCCCAACTTAAGATCCGAGATACTCATGTGGTGTCAACCCAAAGCCTAAGTTATGACAGACGAAATGCTAGCGATGAGCCTATGGTACCAAACAAACTTTCATCATAAACAATCTCCATACATCGGGGACGCACCCAGAGTGTAAACAGAGAACACATTCCAAAACATTTATAAAATCGGCAACCAAGGATGCCTTAAACTTAGAACTAAAGAAGCGGCAACTCCAACATATCCCAACCTACAATGGTATATGTCAAATGGACTATAATATGCAATGATGTAATTATGATAATGCCTTTAGTGGTACAACATGCATCTCAAAGTACAACTACTTATAGCATGACATTAGACTAAGCATGGCATAACACAAGGTTCACAAGTCTTTAAAGCACTAGGTATAACTATATGAAGCATAGGATACAATTCTCAAGACATGGTTCTGTTGGAGGTAAAACTGCTAAGATCATTATTTTACAAATGATTTTCGGTAAAAATTAACAAGACTAGAAAAAACTGAAACGGGCTCCAGATAAAACTTTTGATGACGAACGATCAAAATTAAAATCTGTGCAACCACAGTTAATTTAGAAGAATACCTTTTACCAGTCAAATCCTCAACTACGTTTTTGATTTCTAGTTAAAGCTCCTGTCAAACCTTCTACTGTATTCCCTTAAGCGATTCCGGATATAGTGTGGACTATAATCCTCCGAGAACTTGTACCACAGAATCTGGACAACTTTAGTCTTGAAGATAAGTTATGAAACAGGTTCAACTTAACCGCATATTTATAGGGTTACAGCAGGGACCTATACAGTAATTATGAGTGAAACTTCCAGTGAAACACAGACACCCATCAGTGGTTTTCGCAATTAAATTTTTTTATAGCGGTATCTGTAATTATGAAAACCTTGTAACAATTTATGTAATTTTCATAAAATACTGAATAATAGTTCACACCACTAAAAAATTATAATTGCACTTTGACCGACAACCTCAAGACATTCTTGCAATGAGCTCATATCATTAAATGCTTAACATTTCTCCACACGTTAAGATTCTTGATACTCGCCAATTAAATTTAATTACTGACAATTTAATTTAATCGACAACTTAAAATTTCTTAAACCCTTCTGCTTAACTTATTTGACCGCTAAATAATCAAATGCACCAACAGGGTTTGCCCCGGTCAAAACTTATAAGCTTCCTTAAGGGGGTATCATTAATCCCAATCATTTGGGATGTGAATTTCATCAATAATTAATATTCACCATATAAATAATACCGCTATCCAACTCACCGGGAATATAGACTCATATAAAATCGCACCCTCTAATGAATCAAAACAACGAATATTAAATATAAGCAAATCAATGATAATTTCAGGATTAAGAGGATAAACACTATTTATAATAATCTTGGGGTGTGAATTAATTTATATAGTTAGTATAAAATTAGTTACCAAAATGTGTTCCGTTCAATACACACAAAGTGTACTAGCACAGAGAGTTAGAATAATAGACGACGATATTATCTATTCTACGTAACCAAGACAGATCTACTAAAACTATGTGCTACAGTCATACTAATGGTATATTCATTTCCATCTAAACTGTGAACATAAAACTTATATTTTGTAAGAACCTAAAATCTGATCTTCTGTATTCATGTCGTACTCTACACACCAGATTAAATACTGTATAGGATAAAAGATAACCATGCATAACATTAAAGAAATGATATACATACATTGCTCATAGAGATTCTCATAAAATAGATAATTAATTTTATTAAAGTGAAATTAAATACTAAAAACATGATTTTCAGTATACCAACCTTAACAATACTGTCAAAAGTATACTCAAAACTATACTGCTATACATCTGACTCTCATGCCCTCTACATGACTATCAAAAGTGTTGGCCAGTAAGCTCTTTGTAAAAGAATCTGTAAGATTATTTTCTGATGCAATCTTAGTCACAACAACATTACCTTTCTATACAATTTTCGTATCATGAGATACTTACGCTCAATGTGTTTTTCTTTCTTGTAAACCCTTGGTTCCTTCGAGTTTGTAACTGCTCCACTATTGTCACAATAAAATGTAATAGCTGACTGAACTGAAGGAATCACCTCTAAATCCAACAGGAAGTTCATGAGCCAAATGTCCTCGTTGGCTGCTTTAGAAGCTGCCACGTACTCAGTCTCCATGGTGAAATCAGCAATGCAAGACTGCTTGATACTCCACCAACTTATAGCTTCACCTCTTAAGGTAAACATATATCCTAAGGTAGACTTACAGAAATTCTTGTTAGACTGAAAATCTAAGTCTGTGTACTTCGAAGATACTAAACTGTCTACCTGGTAAACCAACATATAATTCTTAGTCTTTTTTAGGTACTTGATTATATTCTTTATTGTAGTCCAATGCTCTTGCGTTGGGTTAGACTGATATCTGCTAATCATGCCAGTAGCAAAACAGAAGTCAAGTCTTGTGCAAAGCATAGCTTACATAAGGCTTCCTACTACCGAGCCTAAGAAACCGCCTTCATCTTTTCTATCTCATCAGGTGTCTTAGGACACTGATCGTTGAATAGAGTGATTCCATGCCTGAAAGGGAGAAATCCTTTCTTAAAATTCTGCATGCTAAGACGAGCAAGGATATCATCGATATACTTTTGCATGTGATAAGCTCAACATTCTTTGTTTTTTATCTCGCACAAGCTTGATCCCATAGATGTGACTAGCTTCTCCTAAGTCCTTCACATCGAACAGCTTAGATAATCACATTTTAACCGTAGATAATGCCATCACATCATTTTCAAAGAGCAAGATATCGTCTACATAAGATATTAGGAAGATCACCACGCTTCCGTCACACTTCTTGTACACACAGGACTCATCCGAACTCTGATAAAAACTATAAGACTTTATGGCTTGATCAAACCGAGTTTTCCAAGACTCAATGCCTGCTTAAGTCCATAAATGGATCTCTTAAGCTTACGCAACATGTGTTCCTGACCCATTGCAATAAATCCGTCTAGTTATATCATATAGATACACTCGTCAAGACTTCTGTTAAGAAAAGCTATCTTGACATCCATTTGTCATATTTCGTAATCAAAATGAGCAGTAATAGGTAAGAGAATCTGGATAGACTTATACATGGCTACTGGCAAATTTTTTTTTCCCATAATCGATCTATTCTTTCTTACTCAACTCTTTTACAACAAGCCTAGCTTTGAAGATTTTAACTTTTTCGTCTACTCTTCTCTTCCTCTTGTAAATCTACTTGCATCTAATGGATTTTATCCCATCGGGTGATTTTATAAGTTCTCAGACCGATTAAAATATATAGATTCTATCTTTGAATTTATTGTCCTTTGCCAAAGATCTGCATCTTTGTCCTTATGTCTTTCATTGTAGTTACAGGGCTCAGTATCTAGTTCTGCCGATATCTTGTCAAAAGACTCTTCCAAAATTATATACTGATCAGATTTATGAACAATCCTCCCACTACGACCAGACACTACCTATGTCTGTGTACTAGCAATAACACGTTGTGCAGAACCTGAGCCCTTTGCATTAGCATCTTGTTATTGATTTGCACCTATCCCGATAATTTTCCTACTATAAGGGGATAATGGAATATCAGTAACTTGTGATTTCTCTTCCGTTCTACTGGTATTTTCTCCCAATTCTTCCAGAATAATTTTGCTATTGGGCCTGTGATCCATAATATAATCTTCTTTTAAGAATCAGGCATTGGTGCTAATAATAACATTATGATCCTTAGGATTATAAAACTGATCACCCTTCCTTCCTTTAGGATACCCTACAAAGAAACATACTTCTATCCTTGGTTCCAACTTACCCACATTTCCTTTCAGCACACGTGCTGGACACCCCTAAATCCAAATGTGTTTCAGACTAGGCTTACGCCCGATCTACAATTCTATGGAAATAAAAGGCACTAACTTAGAAGGTACCAAGTTCAGAATGTAAGTCGCTATCTCTAAAGCGAGTCCCCAAAATGAATCTGGTAATCCTGAATAACTCATCGTGAACCTTACCATCTCCATAAGAGTCTTATTCCTTCATTCTGCTACACCATTCTTCTACGAAGTGCCATGTGCAGTCAACTGGGATATAATCCCTTCTGATGATAGGTATTCCATAAACTCTCCAATGAGGTAGTCCCTATTACGGTCGGATCGTAGTGATTTGATACTTTTATCAAGACGCTTCTCCGTCTCCGCCTTAATTTCCTTGAATTTTTCAAATCATTCAGACTTATGGTGCATTAGGTAAATGTATCCATACCTTGAGTAGTCATCAATAAAACTAACGAAGTTCTCAAAGCCACATTTAGCTCGGATTGTCATAGGACCACACACATCATAATGAACTAGCTCTAACGGTTCTTTAGCTCTATAGCCTTTGGTCGAAAAGAGTCTCTTTGTCATCTTATCCTCTAAGCAAGATTCACAGACTGGAAGTGCCTCTACTTTTAATGAACTCGAAGGTCCATCTGCTACAAGTCTGTTTATCTTTTTTAGATTAATATGACCCAAACGTATGTGCCAAAGAAATATTTGGTTAATTAAAGAATAAAACTTTCTCTTAAATGGTAAATTAGATGTGTTATTCATTTCAGTTAGTTGTAGTGTAGGAGAGATTGGAGTAATAACATAAAAATTATCCACCAATGTACCAGAACAGATAACTCATTTTTTATCCTTAATAACTACAGAGTTATTAAAATAAACCAAATATCCGTCTTTAACCAATTTAGAAACGAAAGCTAAGTTCCTTCTAATGAAAGATATATAAAGACAATATCTCAATATTAAAACTCTATCTCTGCTAAAACTAAGAGTTACATTGCCCACTACAGCTGCTGTTACTGTTAGGGTTGGTATACAGAAAATTATATTTTTAGTATTTAAATTTATTTTAATAAAAGTAATTTTTTATTTTATGAGAATTTTTATGAGCAATGTATGTGTATTATTTCTTGAAATGTTATGCATGGATGTCCATTATTATGTATAGTATTTAATATGGTGTGTAGAGTACGGCATGCATACAGAAGATCAAATTTTAGGTTATTGTAAAATATAAGTTTTATATTAACAGTTTAGATGAAAATTGACATACTATTGGTATGATTGTGACACAAAGTTTTAGTAGGTTTCTCTTAGTTACGGGAAACAGATAATAACGTCATCTATTGTTCCGACTCTCTGTGCCAGTACACTTTGTGTGTATTGAACGGAACAGTTAGGGTAATTAATTTTATACTAACTATATAAATTAATTCAAACTTCAAGGTTATTATGAATAATGTTTATCCTCTTAATCTTGAAATAATTATTGATTTGCGTATATTTAATAATCATTATCAAAAGTGTTAGCCAGTAAGCTCTTTGTAAAATAAAGATTGTTAAGGTTGGTATACTGAAAATCATGTTTTTAGTATTTAATTTCATTTTAATAAAATTAATTATCTATTTTATGAGAATCTCTATGAGCAATGTATGTATATCATTTCTTTAATGTTATGCATGGTTATCTTTTATCCTATACAGTATTTAATCTGGTGTGTAGAGTACGACATGAATACAGAAGATCAGATTTTAGGTTCTTACAAAATATAAGTTTTATGTTCACAGTTTAGATGTAAATGAATATACCATTAGTACGACTGTAGCACATAGTTTTAGTAGATCTGTCTTGGTTACGTAGAACAGATAATATCGTCGTCTATTATTCTAACTCTCTGTGCTAGTACACTTTGTGTGTATTGAACGGAACACATTTGGGTAACTAATTTTATACTAACTATATAAATTAATTCACACCCCAAGATTATTATAAATAGTGTTTATCCTCGTAATCCTGAAGTTATCATTGATTTGCTTATATTTAATATTCGTTATTTTGATTCATTAGAGGGTGCGATCTTATGAGTCTATATTCCCGGTGAGTTGGATAGCGGTATTATTTATATAGTGAATATTAATTATTGATGAAATTCACGTACCAAATTATTGGGATTAATGATACCCCCTTAAGGAAGCTTATAAGTTTTGACCGTGCCAAACCATGCAGGTATATTTTATTATCCAGCGGTCAAATAAGTTAAGCGAAAGGGTTTAAGAAATATTAAGATGTCGATTAAATTAAAATTTTTAGTAATTAAGTTTAATTGGCGGGTATCGAGAATCTTAACGTTGGGAGAAATGGTAAGCATTTAATAACACAAGCTTAATGCAAAATGATCTTGAAATTATGGGTCATAATATAATTATAGTTCTTTAGTGGTTTGAACGGTAATTCAGTATTTTATAAAAATTGCAATAAAACCTGCTAATTTTTCCTAATTGCAGATACCGCTATGAGATTTGCTTAATTATAAAAATCGCCGATACGTGTCTGTGTTTCACTGGAAGTCTTACTCACAATTACTTTTCAGGTCCTTGCTATAGCCTTTTAAGTATGCAGGTAGATTAAACCAATTTCATAACTTGTCTTCCAAGACTAAAGCTTTCCAAGTTCTGTCGATACACATTCTTGATAGTTTGTAATCCACCCTACATTCAAGAATCACATAAGAAATTACAGTAGAAGATCTGATAGGAAATTCAACTCAGGTTCAAATCGTACTTGAAGATTCGATCGGTAAAAACGTATTCTTCTAAATTAACGGTGGTTGCACGGGTTTTATTTTAATCGTTCGACGTTAAAAAATTTAATTGGAGTTCGTTTTGGCATTTGCCCGTCCAATTAATTTTTTTAAAATCGCTTACAAAAAGAATGATCTTGGCATCTTGCCTCTAATAGTTACCTTTATATTATTACCTATATGTAGGTAAATCTTCCCATTACTAAGTTACTGAATTTTCTAAAACCCCCGCAATGAATTGCAGAAATGATCAATGGCTCCCGTATCTACACAACAGGTTCCGATAGATAACACCGCTAAACATGTTTCCACAACTAGTAAACAGAAATTACCTTGTTTGTTTTTCCTTCTGAGAAATACTAGATATAACTTTTTTTAGTATGTGGCCCACTAACTATATTTGAAATCGTGCCACCCTGTTTCTGAACTTTTATCTTCTTCAAGCCTTTCGGCTTAGAGGAAGAACTTTTTTTTGAAAACAAACACATTTTCTGATATTGAAAGAATACCATTGGTAGTTAAAACTATATCTAAGTTACTTTATTTTAAAAATACCGTTAATTATAATGAACAAAATATTAAATTTATTTTAATTTGGTTCAGTCTACCATTTTAAAAGAAATTTGCCTGTAGCCTAGTACCCTATGAATAGTATGCCTCTATGAGAGGACATCTACTATCTATTATATGATCAGACATGCAAATTCTTATTAATTTTATTTTCTAGGCAACTAGCCATGCCAAGTAAAATTAAATAGCTGACATAGTTTTGCTCCAGTATATAACAGTAGTGACTCAGATGGAGAGGATACTATTATATACTGCTAAGTATTAACCATCACCTAATTTCAAATCAATCGCTTCGTAATGAACTCTTCAGATGAAGAAGTGATCCACACTAACAATTATCTATAATTATCTCTAAAGGAGATTTGTACTGGGGTACTACAATTAATCTGTCCGATGAGGAGGAAGGTCTTACTGCCAACACGCAAGATTTAATTGTTTCGCCTACAAATTGGTGATGAAGACTGCAGGATTTATCTGTAAATAAATTCTCTCTCTCACTCAGATTTTTAAAACATTTTTTAGGATTATAAAAATTCGTTTAATTAAAATAAATTTATTAATTTCAAAAATCACATGATCTAAAAGAATCAAATATCTTTCCGAGTACACGATTCTAAAGATTTCGATTTGTCAAACTATCTTTTCATGTTTAAATGTGTAACAAATAAAATTTAATAAATACACAGTTTTTTCTTTAACTTTTCAGCTAAGGTATTGATTAAATGTATTTATTTATTTTATTTTTTATTCTATATTTTATGAAAAATAATAATTTATTTTGATTAAATATTTTTCTATTTAATTAATTCAAAAATTCAAAATTAATTCTCACATTTTTTCAAGATATCTGATTTTATGAAAAATCATCTTAAACGTGATATTTTGTAAAAACTAAAATATCTAAAATATTTTTATTAATTAAAAATCTTAATTAAAAAAATACTTAATTTTATTTTTTATTACAAAATATTTTAATTAAAATAGAATTTTTGAATTAATTAAATTTACAGGATAAATAAAAATGATATGCAACAACTGTTGGAGGCAAGACTGTCAAGATTTTTATTTTTGTAAACGATTATCTGAAAAAAAAAATTAACTGGATGAGCTCCAGATAAAACTTTTGATGACGAACGATTAAAATAAAACCCATGCATCCGAAATTAATTTAGAAGAATACATTTTTACCGGTCGAATCTTTAACTACGATTTGAATCTGAGTTTAAGCTCATGTCAGATCTTCTACTGTATTCCCTTATGCGATTCTCGGATATTATGTAGGCTATAATTCTCTGAGAACTCGTACTGACGGAACTAGGACAGCTTTAGTCTTAGAAGACAAGTTATGAAACTAGTTTAGCCTATGCGCATATAGGCTACAGCAAGGACCTGAAAAATAATTATGAGTAAGACTTCCAGTAGAATACAGACACGTATTAGCGGTTTCTGTTATTAAGCAAACCTCATAGCAGTATTTACAATTATGAAAAATTAGTAGCGATTTCTGTAATTTTCATAACACGCTGGATTATAGTTCTCACCACTAAATACCTATAATTGCACTCTGACTCATAATCTCAAAACCATATAATATTGAGATCTTGTTATTAAATATTTACCATTTCTCTCCACGTTAAGATTCTTGTTACCTACCAATTAAATTTAATTACGGACAATTTATTTTAATCGGCATCTTGATAGTCCTTAAATCCTTCCGCTTAATTTATTTGACTGTCGGATAAATCAAATCCACCTGCAAGGTTTGACCCCGTCAAAACTTATAAGCTTCCTTAAGGGGGTATCGTCAATCCTAATATTTCGGGATGTGAATTCCGTCAATAATTAATATTTACCATATAAATAATACTGTTATCCAACTCACCGAGAATATAGACCTATATAAGATCGCACCTTTTAATGAATCAAAATAACGAATATTAAATATATGCAAATTAATAATTATTTCAGAATTAAGAGGATAAGCACTATTCATAATAACCTTAAGGTGTGAATTAATTTATATATAATCAGTATAAAATTTATTACCCCAAATGTCCCATTCAATACGCGCAAAGTGTACTAGTACAAAGAGTCGGAACAATAAACGATACTATTATATGTTTCCCGTAACCAAGACAGACCTACTAAAATTCTATACTACAGTCGTAATGAGAGTATGCCCATTTCCATCTAAACTGTGAACATAAAACTTATATCACTTTTGGTATCCAAAAGTTTGGGTCGACACAAATAGAAATTGTGTCGACACAAAACAACCAAGGCCACCTGCAGATTTTGAGGTGTCGACACCAATTAAGGATGAGTCGACACAAAAGTCCCAAGGCTATCTGCAAAATTTAGTGTCAACACCAAAAAATACATGAGTCGACACAAAGCGCCTCCTCTCGGATTTTGAAGTACATTTGAGTCAACACAAAAGAACCGAGACTTTCTGCGTAAATTTGTGTTGACCAAAGGCAAGTTGAGTCGACACAAAGTGGTTCCTCTGGATGCTGAAGTTTCAACCGAGTCGACACCAAATCCAAATGTGTTGACACCATGATGTTGGTAAGGAAGAGTACTTGATTGTGTCAACCCCGCAGAATATCTGTGTCGACCCAACCACTTAAGGGATCCTGCCCTAAACATTTTGTGTTGACAACAATTGCATTTTTGTCAACACCTGCGACAGAAATTCAAACTGCGACAGATCTCAATGGCTAAATTTTTGGTATTAATTTCTCCTACCTACCTCCAACGGTCATGAATGCACAAGAACTTATATAATGAGTAACTTATCAGCATTTAAGAAGACTCGAGACTTGTATTTACTATTCCATTACTCAAATCAATCTCAGAAATCTCAAACTGACATTTATTGTTGTAACTCCAGTTCTTATTTCTCATCTCTCTTTACCTTCTCATTTATTGTAAATTATTTCTGTAAAGAGAGTGAGAGTTCTTCATTAATACTCTTTATTTATTGTATTCAAGGGTAAGTCGCCCTTTATCCTTTGAGTGAGTAAGTAAATCTCGTCAAAGAAGAATTCAAGAGAGATTAGAAGAAAACATAGGCTTGTTTTCATAGGAACTTCTTGAAACTGTTTAGGCTTGTGAATGTGCCCATAAACATTCAGCTCATTTAAGCAAAGTCTTGAAGATTGTAAGGGTTTGGAATATACCTGTGAAGTATTCTATATAGTGGAAATACTCAAAGGAGAACTTGAGGAGTTGACGTAGGCTAAGATAAAGCCGAACCACTGTAACTCCTTGGCGTCCGGTTCTATCTCTCTATCCCTCATCTTTTAATATTTGCATTGCTTCAATATTTTCTTAATTTTCTTTAATTGATTGCAATACAAAAAAGGGTTTTGAAAAAGATTTTTTTGCTGTTATTTAATTTTTTAAATG
>JAOTRH010482716.1:0-59225 GCA_034768845.1 Heliamphora exappendiculata | reverse complement strand
GGTAATTAATTTTATACTGACTATATAAATTAATTCACACCCCAAGATTATTATGAATAGTACTTATCCTCTTAATCCTAAAATAATTAATGATTATCATATATTTAATATTCGTTGTTTTGATTTATTAGAGGGTGCGATCTTATATAGATCTATATTCCCGGTGAGTTGGATAACGGTATTATTTGTATGGAAAGTATTAATTATTGACGAAATTCACGTCCCGGAAGATCGGAATTCATGATACCCCCTTAAGGATGCTTATAAGTTTTGACTTGGTTAAACCCTATAGGTGGATTTGATTATCCGGTGTTCAAATAAGTTAAGAGGAAGGGCTTAAGGAATATAAAAATGCCGATTAAATTAAATTGTCAGTAATTAAATTTAATTGGCGGGTATCAGAATACTTAACGTGGGAAGAAATGGTAAGCATTTAATAACACGAGTTCAATGCAAAAATGTCTTGATATTATGGGTCAAAGTGCAATTATAGTTCTTTAGTGGTGTGAATTGTAATTCAGTGTTTTGTGGAAATTACAGAAACCGCTACATCTTTCCATAAATGTAGAAATCGCTGGTAGGTATCTGTATTCCACTAAAAGTCTTACTCATAATTACTCCCTAGGTCCCTGTTGTAGCTCTATATATATGCGGGTAGGCTGAACCAGTTTTAGATCATTGATATATTATATTTTGTCTCTCAAGATTAAATATATATGGGTTCTGCCAGTACGAGTTCTCAATAGTCTGTAGCCTACACTACGTTCGAGGATCGCATAAGGAAATACGGTAGAAGATCTAACATGAGCTTCAACTCGGAATCAAATCGTAATTGAAGAATTGATCCATAAAAGGTATTCTTCTAAATTAACTTTGGTTGCATGGGTTTTATTTTGATCGTTCATCATCAAAAGTTTTATCCGAAGCCCGTTTCGGCATTTTCCCGTCCAGTTAATTTTTTACCAAAAATCATTTTCAAAAAAGTAATAATCTTAGCAGTTTTGCCTCCAATAGACAATATCACCAAGAACGTGCTCTTGTCTTTCGTGGATGGCTTCTCAGGGTATAACCAGATTCTGATGGCTCCAGCGGACCGAGAGAAGACTACCTTCACAATACCTTGGGGTACCTATTGTTATAGGGTCATGCCATTCGGATTGAAAAATGTGAGAGCAACCTATCAAAGGGCTACAACAGCATTGCTGCATGACATGATACACAAAGAGGTAGAAGTATATGTGGACGATATGATTCTGAAATCCAAAACTCGAGGGGGACACGTTGTTGCACTAAAAAAATTCTTTGAGCTTATTAGAAAGTACAAGATGCGTTTAAATCCTCATTAGTGTGCCTTCGAAGTCACGGTAGGCAAGATGCTCAGATTCATGATCACACAACAAGGTATGGAGGTAGACCCTATAAAGATCAAGGCCATTCTCGAAATGCCTCCCCTGAAGATCGAGAAGGATGTAAGGAGCTTCTTGGGAAAGGTTCAGTTTATCAGCTGATTCATCGCCAAACTAACCACTACCTATGAACCCTTGTTCCAACTCTTAAAGAAAGAGACCAAGTTTCAGTGGGATCAGCAGTGTTAGGATGCTTTCGAAGCCGTACAGAAATATCTGCAAAACCCCACAGTTGTGTCACCACCAGAACTCGGCAATCTTTTGATACTATACCTATCAGTGATTGATTCAGCAATGGGATGTATGCTTGCCCAGGAAGACGAAGCCAAGGTAAAAAGAGTTGTCTACTACTTGAGTAAAAAGATGACTGAATGCAAACGACGGTATACGCCTTTGGAAAAGACTTGTTGGGCGCTAGTCTGGGCATCCAAGAAGTTATGCTACTACATGTTGGCATACCGTGTCATTCTAATCTCAAGGATGGATCCGATCAAATACCTCTTTAAAAAGCCAACATTAATAGGAAAGTTGGCCCGGTGGTTGCTGATACTAGTCGAGTTCAATTTGTAGTATGTCACGAGAAAATTAGTGAAAGGGAGAGCCGTTGCTGAGTTCTTGGCCAATCATCCTATTAACTGAAAAGAAGAGCCTAAATTTGAGTTTCCTGATGAGTAGGTGCTAAAAGTCGAAAAAGAACAATGAACCCTCTATTTCAATGGAGCCTCAAACCCATACGGTTATGGGATATGGATACTCCTTGTTACTCTTGATAATTCCCGTACCCCTTTAGCTTTTAAGTTAAATTTTGAGATTACTAACAATCAGACTGAATACAAAGCTTGCTTAGCTAGATTGGAAGCAGCCTTAGAACTAGGGGCAAGGAAATTAGAGGTCATGGGAAACTCAGCTCTGGTCGTATCCCAGGAAAAGGGAGAGTGGACAGTCAAAGAAGAAAAGCTAATTCAGTATCATCGAGAACTTGAGCTAATGATCTCTTCAATTGAAAGTGTAATATTCATTCATGTGTCAAGATTGCAGAACAAATTCATCGATGCCTTGGCTACTCAAGCATCAATGATAGAAATGCCGTCCAAGATAAGAATGAGGCCCTTAGAAATTCAACAAAAGGATGTACCTACAACCAACAACATCACTATGACCCAAGAAACCAATGACGGGTTACCTTGGTATCACGACATTTGAGAATTCATCGAGAAGGAAGAATATTCGAGTCGAGCGAGTAAGAAGGACCAGAGAGCTATCAAGAGACTCGCTACAGAGTTCATAATCTGTGGGGGAAAACTGTACAAGAAGGGATATCTAAGAGTTAATAAACTCTGCGTTGACACAAAAGAAGGACACAAAGTGATGAGAGAAATTCATAGAGGAGTTTGTGGACCTCACACGAGTGAGATGATGCTGCCTAAAAAGATCCTACGCTAAGGATATTTCTGGATGATTATAAAAGCAGACTACCATCAATTTGTCCGGAGATGCCAAAAATGCCAAATCCATGCAAACACCATGCATATTCTGCCATCTCAACTGTATAACATGACCTCACCCTAGCCATTCCCGATTTGGGGAATCGACGTCATCAAGAAGGTTACACCCAAGGCATCGGATGGGCATGAGTTTATCCTCATGGCAATTGATTACTTCACAAAGTGGGTCGAAGCTACCTCTTACTTCGTCTTAAAAGCTGTCCAAGTAGCTAAGTTTATCAAAGAGAATCTCATTTGCCAGTACGGAGTCCCGCACGAGATAATTTATGATAACGATTCCCACTTTTAGGGAGAAGTTTTGGATCTATTGGAGGAATACCGGATTGTTAGTCAAAAATCCTCACCATACAGACCACAAACCAATGGGGCTGTGGAAGCTACGAATAAGAATGTGAAGAAGATCCTTCAGAAAACAATAGAGGGGAGTAGGGATTGGCTAAAAAAGCTACCATTTGCGCTTTAGGGATATCGAACATCGATTAAAACTTCTACTGGAGCAATGCTCTATGATTTGGTCTACGGAATGGAAATAGTCCTACCTATTGAATTGGAAATCCCGTCTTTGCGAATAATGCCTGAGAGTGGAACTCCCGAAATAGAATGGCAGAGGGACAAATTCGAAGAGTTACTGTCGTTCGATAAAAGGAGACTCAGAGCGATGTTTCATATTCATGGATATCAGAGAAGGATAGCTCGAGTGTTCAATAAGAAGGTTAAGTGCCAAAACTTGAAGGAATGTGATTTAGTCATCAAAGAGATCAGAGCTCCGATTTTTGACCCTAGGGGCAAGTTCAAACTCAATTGGGCTAGACCCTATCTTATTAAAACCCTCATGTCAGGAGGTACTGCAATTCTGATGGACTTGGACGGAAATGTTTTCTCTACACCTATCAATTTCGACCAGCTTAAAAGATTCTACTCCTAAGGGAAAAGCCCGCAAAAGGAGAGGCTCAATACTCGAGTGTTTCCTCCACCTCGAACTACGTTATGGCTTGATTCTCTTCTTTGGGATATGTAGGCAGCTTCTATCAGAAGTTCAGCCCAAACCTTTATTCAAAATTCCCTCTTTGTAACCTTGTTTCGAGTAGTCAGTCAATGCAAAAGCTTATTTTAAATTTCTCTAATAAAGTGATTATGTTGTAAGAAAAGAATTTAAAAAAGAACCATCGCAAACCAAAAGTAGATAAATTTTCATTAATAAGTTCACCGAAACGGATTTCAAAAGATATAAGTGAGGCTTGCAAATCCTCATCCTAAGAAGCTAAAAAGGAAAGAAAACATAGATATTGAAACATAGCAAGAGGAGTCAAGTCCTCTTTCTCTTTGCATCTCCTCCTTGTCCTGCTTCGCGCTCTATCTCTGTCTACAGCCAAGCCTTGTAAACCTCAGAAAGCCTATTATCAAAGTCCCTGTTGTAAACACCCAAATTTGACCACGCCTAATCTTAGGTGAATTTGATGATGAAAACAGGTGGAATAGTGCCTCAGTTTGATCCTCGGGAAGTGATCCAAACATAGTATTTTAACCCAAAACCTTCAAACCAAGGAAATTTTGTCAAACCATTGAAACTTGCTATCCAAATAAGGCGATTGCCATGTTCATTGTGGTGACCGTCAATAGAACCTCTTGGAAAATCTAGCCAAAAGTGGCGACCGCCACTTACAACATGGCGACCGCCAACTCGCATTATGGCGACCGCCCATATAACCTTGTGGAACTTCTTTTAAATATGGCGACCGCAATATTAAACCTGGCGACCACCAACTCCAAATCGCCTGACATGCCCTAAAACATGACAGCATCTCATTGGTGGAAGAACCCTATAAATACCGTACCCTTGGTACGTTTTTAAGGACATAATTTTAGAGAGAAGTTTAGTGAGAAGATCTGCCAAGTTACCGAGCAATTCCGAGCTCCGACGCCAATGCCCTACCGAAATACCGAGATCTGAATCTTTGACGCTTACATTGAAGCCCTGTTTGGATCACCACCCGAGAATTGGCCAATTGAAGCACAATCCCGACTTAAGGATTCTCTAGCAATTTAGGTACCTCGTTTAGATCCCCAGCCCTTCTAACTCCATTTTTCTACCTCTTTGGAGTGGTCGGGTTATTTTGATCATTTCATTCCAATTATATTCTTACATTGTTCATAGTTGCTTTAGTTATGTTTGAATTCAAATTCCAGCTTATTTATTTATTTGCTTACTTATGTTTGTATTTGAACATCATCAAATAATGCTAACATAATTAACAATACGACTAATAATGGCGTTATTGTTATAACTCAAGTACTTACATAAAAATTGGTGTAATTATCAATATTACATCTATTTAAATTCTAGTATATTATTTTTTTTCTTTTTCTTTCTTTTTATGTTAATTTAATGTCCTAGCATTAAATTTTCTTTTATCTTCCTTTAGTTAGTTTAATTTATTTAATTAGCTTCCTATTTCACTTTCTTTTCTTTTCTTGTAACTTTAATTTAGAGTTTTCTTTTCTTTTCTTTTTACCATAATATTCCTTTCCTAGCTCTTATTTCTTTTCTTTCAATAGTAGAGTAGTTTTCTTCCATAGCATTTGTTTTATTTTCCTTCTTTTTTTTATCATTAGCTTTATTCTTCTCATAATGTAGCATTTTAAAGTTCTATTTAGCATTTCTTTTTTTCTAATATTTTCTTATAAAGTTTTATTTTCTTTTTCTTTTTAGGACTTTATTTTCTTTTAGTATTTATTTTGTCTTTCCTTTTTCTTTTCTTTTTCTTTTATTTCATCAAACTCCAAAAATTATAAAAAGGTCTTTAGTTTAATTTTCATTCCTTAAATATAATTTTCTTTTCTTTCGTTTTCGTTTCAAATATAAATAGTCAAATTTCCTTTTGTTAATATTTTAATTTTTTTAAACCTCTTTCCATTTTAGCATAAGCTTTTTTTGTAACTTTCTTTTAGGATTCTTTTTATGCATCTTTTATTTTGCATGTTCATGTTAATACATATTTTAGTTTCTTTACTTGAAAGCATGTTTTAGAATAATTTAGTTTATCTTTTTATGCATCTGTTAGGATTATGTATTTTTTTTATTTTATGTTTTGCTTGCATAGTGTTAGGATTATCTGTCCAGATTAGGTTAGTTCTTTTCCCGGGTTCGGTTCGGATTTTTCTTTTATCCCTTGTTGATTAGGTTAGCTTTTCTTTCGGATTTTTACCCGTGCCTTGTTCCTCACCATGTTCGGTTTTCACACCAGTCTTCTTCTCGGGATCATGCCCATGTTTTATTTTAAGGCATCTAGGGTTAGTTTCTCTCTCCTCTGGGTTCTTCCTGGATTGTTGGTTTTTTTTCGCATTTGTTTAGGCTCGTTTCTTTCAAAACTCTTGACGTACCCATGAGAGTTAGTCATTTTTCTTCACTGTTATGCTTCCCGTTTTTCGTTAGAATCCTAGATTAAACTAACCTCATAAAGGTTACAATTGTTTCCTTACTGGAGTGCTGTCTGCTTCCCCGTTTTAGGTCAACTTTCCTTCTAGAATCTAGTCGATCCCCCTCTTTACCCATCATTTTGGTTTTATCTACTCATGATTTGCTGTTTTGGGTATCCGAGATATTTTCTATCTGTTGTCAAAATGTTTGCCTGGGAGGTATCTGATACTGGTTGTTCTTCTTTTGGAATCTATGTTTTCTCTAAGAGTTTACCATTGGGCCGAGAAAAGTACAGTCAGCACACATTTGGGTGAGGTTAGGATCAGGTAGACTTTGTAGGATATCTGAATAGTTAGCTGAAATGGCAAAAAATGAGATGAACTTAACAGCTCTGATGAGAGCTATGGCTGAAATACAGAGGGCTATAGAGGAGCAAACTCGGGCTTAGAATCAGTGCCAAGCACAGATTCAGGCAATCTAGGCACGTTTACTAGTACTGAATGAACAGTATGTTGACCCAAACGGTAACAGATAAGACTTTTAGGATGACAACCAGATCCCCGATGAATCGCAAGTTGTTCCACCACCACCACGGGTCCCTCGTTAGGTGATAGTTGAGGAAGAAAACACAGCTCAGTCCAAAGAATCTGTATTGGTTGAAAAGATCGACCGAATGAAGAAGGTCCTTAGAAAGGCCAAAGGGATCAAAGAATATATGCTAGATGTGAGAGGACTATGTTTATTCCCAGACACTAAGCTCCTGGATAAGTTTAAGATGCCTGACATAGAAAATTTTGACAAAACCAAAGATCTCAGAATTCATCTCTGAATGTGTGTTGGTACCTTATCGCCAATGAAAATTGTTGACCAGTTGAAGGCTCTGCTCTTTCACCGATCTCTCTTTGGGGTAGTCTAAAAATGGTTCCTCTCTCTCGATGTAGCAAAGACCAGAACTTGGAAAGACATAGCTACGGCTTTTGTCAATCAGTATAGTTACATGTCCAACTTGACGTAACTACTCAAGAGCTCGAGACGATTCGACAGGAGAATCGAGAGTCTTTTGTTGACTTCTTGACCCGATGGAGGGGTAAGGCCGCCAAGATGACAAATCGACCCTCTGAGAAAGAGCAAGTGAGGATAGTAGTGAAGAATCTGCAAGCTCCCCTGAGATGCTACCTGATCACACAGCCGCTCTCCACATTTGAGCAATTGTTTGATGCCGAGGTTCAGATAGAAGATGTAATCTAGTCTTGGGATATTAAAAAATCCGAACCTAGCCAAAAACCTCGAAGAACATTCTCAGCAAACAACCAAAACCAAACTGCCACCACCAACCTCGTGTCTCGCTTGAACGAGGTAAACCTATTGAACCCAACCTCTTCTGCTTAACCATCCAACAATACTCATCCGTCGAACAATGGTCAACAAAGGCCAAGAAGGGTGTTCACTCCTCTCAACATTTCATTATCCACTGCCCTAAATCGACTCGTCGAGAAAGGGCTTATCATGCCATTAGACCCCATGCCTGTACCCGATCCCCCACCGTCGAGGTTTAATGCTTCTCAATACTGTGCATTCCACCAAGGTCATGGGCACCTAACTGATAAGTGTTTAAGGCTTCAACATGAGATCCAGAATATCATCGACAACAAGGTGATCCCACCACCATCTGCTACTCTAAAATCGAATGTAACGACTAACCCCTTGCCGAATCATGCCAGGCAGGTTGGGGTAAATTACATGTCTCTAGGGGAATCGGAGGACCTGAGTCAGCACAGATGTTCAGCATACCTACCACACTCTCATGTTTTAGTAACTGAGGATTGGACAGCATGTTCATTTATCGTGGTTAGAGGCAGTCGTGACAGAATGGAGGAATGGAATGATGGTGCTTGGGAATGGTATCAGACAACATTCCCAGCTATTCAACTAGAAGAAGAGGAGCGCATCAAAGAAGACAATTGGCCTTTGGATTACCTAGCCAGACCATATAGGTTTAGTCACATGCTCGATGGCATTACCCTTCCCCAGCTTTTTAAGGAAGAAATATATGTAGATGAAATGCAATCCTATTAGTTAGTAAGAGTTGTGCTGAAGTTCGATGGAGCAGAGTGGATCACTTTTTGGGCCACTCAGGAACAACAAGTGGACTTTATCGAAGAGGATATATGGGAAGAAATTGATAATACATGGGCCATTGATGACAACGAGGAGAGAAGAGAAAGAATGGCAATCACGGATTTAGGTAATTTATGGGCATTCGAAAGCCCTCCGCCTGTGAATGAGATGCGATAAAGCAATGATACAATAACAGGATTATGGGATCCCGAGGAAGGGATAGAACATTTGACTAGAAGTGGGCAACATTTCAAGCCAACCCAGTTAAAAAAGGAGGAACTAGGTGGAAAAGCAAAGGAAAAAGAATGAGAAGAGGAAGACGATGTAGTACTAAAACAATTAAAGAATACACAAACTAACATCAGCATTTGGGGGCTACTGATGGCCTCACACAAACACAGACAAGCTGTGTTAAAGGTTTTGAATAAAGCCAGCGTTCCGATAGAGGCCACCTCGGAGCAACTGATTAGACTTATTCTACTGGCGGTTAAACCAGAATTCATTTTCTTTTTCGATAAAGATCTACCAGCAGAAGGAAGGAATCACAACAAACCACTGCACATTACTGTTAAGTGCTTGGACAAATGGGTCCCCGTGACTCTTATCGATTACGGGTCTGCATTAAATGTATGTCCGCTCAAAATAGCACTCTGTTTAGGACTAAAGATGGAGCAATTCATACCAAGCAATCAAGGGGTCCGGGCTTATGACAACAATGGAGGGATGTACTAGGACTAGTGTCATTTGCGATATCAGTAGAGCCCTTGGAAACGTCAGTCGAGTTCCATGTACTAGATGTGCCAACATCTTTCAACTTGTTATCGGGAAGACCTTGGTTGCATGACCCAAATGTCTAGGCTATACCATCGACTCTTCATCAGAAGCTGAAACTGATAAGAAATAGGCAGTTTTGACTATTCACGAAGAAGACAGCATTCATCCCCCGAGAGGAGGAGAAGGCATAACTCTATTGGAAGTTCAGTATAGTGAAGATGATATGTTGCTCAGTAATTTTCGATTTGATGAAGCACAAGCTATTCAGATGCTGATGAATGAAGAAGAAAGGTATGTCAACCCGCGGGTTGTAACAATGATGGGAAAAATGTCCTTCTTCCCTGGCATGGGATTAGGACGCAAGCAGCAGGGAATCCCAGAACCCATTTAGGTATTGCCAACTTCGCACCATTTTGGTCTTGGGTATAAACCAACGGAAGAAGATCTGTAAGGGCCTAGAACGGGACGAAAGGCCAATTATTCTGAGATGCTCAATGGGTACTTCGTCAAGGAAGGGGAAGATTTCATGTATTATGGCATTCCAGAGCCGAGGATCGATGAAGAAACCAATCAAAAGCTGCCAGGGTTGGAGATCTTTTTTAGCCATCAGTTGTCTGACACGGAAGAGGAAGAGATAGTGGAACAGAAAAAAGAAGGAAAGAAGGTCCGGAAGGAAGATTGGGCTGACAAGTTTGATGGTAATGACATGGGAATGCTGTTTAATGAGAAGATGGCCCAACTGCAGGTGACTGATATGACTATTTTATGATGGGTTTCAGCACACCAGTAGACTACACCAAGCTTATCGTCAATGCGGCCACAAAAGAAGTAAAGAATTGGACCATCGAGTCTTATAATGTGCATGTCGTCTATCCCAAGTCCAAGTTTGAGTTGGAGTCTATAATCGAGGGCACGTCTGTCGGTGCTCCTCTTTCTGCTTTTACCATCGAGTTTGTAATTTTCTCTGCTCTTAATGAAATGAATGAAATTTCCGGTTACTCTACTTTGTTAGATTTATTTCATACGCTTTCTGACAATTTTGAATTCGACGGGAATATCCCCGAAAAAATAAAACTTTTAATAAAAAAAAAGAGTACCCAGCCTATAATTGAATAAACTTTGTCAATAAATTTGGGTGATGAAAATAACCCGCAAAATATTCAAATTAGTTCTTCTTTTATCCTTAGTTGAACGAGAGAAATTAATAACTTTATTAAAAGAATTCAATGATGTGTTTGTATGGTCTTACGAGGATATGCCCGAAATTGATTTCGGCATTTTTCCAGCACCATATCTCCTTATACCTTGATGCCAAATCAGTCAAACAAAAATTAAGACAAATCCTGCTAGAATGGGCTCTGAAGATCAAAGAAGAAGTTTCCAAACAAATCAATGCTGGATTCCTTATGGTAGCAAAGTATCCGAAGTGGGTGGCCAGTATTGTCCAACTGCTTTAGAAAGACGGTCGTTGTAACGACCCGATACAGACCCTAATGGTAACAACCCATGTAAAGAACCATCCCAAACCCTAAGTGTTAGTGACAGATAGTCCACGAAACCATAGAACACGAAAGGAGTTCAGAACCTTAACTCAAATCGAAAACCCTAGGTACGGCCCAAAAATCCTAAAAAGGTCCAAAACACAGGCAATAAAAACCTAACACCCGGAGAATCTCCTAACATTCTAAATGAAGTAAATATCATGAAATAATGAATTAAAAATCAAAATCTTCATAAATAAGGTAAAATGACCATTTTGCCCTTAATATAGCAAAAAGCCTTAAAACCTAAATGTTGATATATGGATACCCTAAATCAAGGATTTAGGTACAATTATGTAGTAAAAGACAAAGTAACATAAAAAATGCCAAATATGCCCCTTAGTGGCCGACCACCTTGGGGGATGTGCCAAAAAGTGACTTTTTTGCTTCTTTTTAGCTTTAAATGATGAGAAATGTATTAAATGAAGCATTATGATGATCCCAAACTTGTTGAACAAGCAATATACCTAATAATATAGTGTTATAAGTCAACAAAAGTAAACAAATTATTATTGAAGTTCATACACAATAAAATAAATCAAAAAGTTATATATTGCTAAAACAGCTTAATTTGACTTAAAAGACTCCATCTATTTAATCAATTGCTATGAAAACTATGATAATAAAATAAAATACTATATTTCTCATAAATATACAAAAATAATAAGTCTCAGTAGAAAAAGACTCCAAAAGATACATCAAATTAACTTTTAATGCATTTTCTTGCACAATAGTGGCACGAAAATCGAGGCAAACCCTTTGATTGATGGGGGATCGTATTTTTGTCCCCCAAACAGCCACCTAGCTACTTTTAGCGTCCCAAAATCTGAATTCTAGCCTCCAAGAATTAAATCAAATTAAATCAACCTCAAATCACATTTAATGAAATGAAGAAAAAAAGGTACCCTTGATGTACTTTTTGTGTCCCCTTGTACCCTAACCTTTCCCTATTTAAACCAAGCCAAACACCACTCTCTCCCCTTCAAAATTTCGTGCAAGTGAGTGAGGGACCAGACCTTCAATTGTTCTTGAAATATTCTATGAATTTGAGGAAGAAGAAGGAGGAAAAAGGAAGAAACTGAGGTGAATTTCGAAAGCTAATTCCAAATCCATCCTCCACCATTCTTTGATCTCTCAAAACAAGTAATTAAAACCTCTAAACCTTGTATCTATGATCCATCAAAATATCCCTCAACCCATCCCTTCAAAAACTCTACAAATCAAGAACCGAAATCAAACCGAAAAGGCGTTGTAGTTGAAAACTTATGGGCTGTAAAGATTATGAATGATATGAGATGTTTTTGTATGTTGTTATCTTTGAGTTTGATGATCTATAAGTGTGTTGAAGTCTTGATATTTATGTTTGAAACACAAGCAAGCAAAGAAATGAAACAAAAACTTGACATGACACAAGTAGAAGACCTAAACCCTAAGAGACTTGATTTTTAAGAACTCTGATGTTTCTGCTCTGAGATTTGAAATACCATAACTCAATGTAGAAAATTGATCTAAGAATTATTTTTCTTTTCAGAGTTATATTTTTGTATTATCTTTCATCCAAAGTTGGTTTCAACTCATTTACATAACCAGAACTCAAAATATTGCAATTTTACCAAAGTGGGTCATTTTCTGACCAGTCAACATTACTGATTTTGAAACCCTAGTTTAGCTTATGATTCGAACTTTAGTCAAAACATAAAAGTTATAGATAACATGTATGTCCATATACCCACAAAAAATAAGAACAAAATATTGAGGTTTGATAGGTCAAAATCACTTTGAAATTCTCTATTGAGTTTCAGCTCCTGAGGAACATTCTGTCACATATTTTTATATAGGCCAAAACACCTATATTTAGTGACCTATTCCAAAAGTGGTCTACATGAACTTTGTAGATAACATATTGATGTATTGTTTTACCAAATATCATACCTTAGAGCCTCGGGATGATACCCCAAAACTATTTTAAACCCTCTATCCAAAACGTCTAACTTGTTTCAAACAACTACCCTTAGCTCTAAACATGAATCTTGTAGGGGACATGTTAAGCTAGGACAAACTAAAAAATGGAATCATTTGGACTTCATTTCATATCCCAAAGCCGAGAGCAACAGAAACATAATTTTGGATAAAATCTTGAAGTAAGTGCTGATCCATTTTTGCTTAGGATGAAATGTTCACCCATTTGCCTTAGGATTTGGTCTTGGTGTTAAACATAAGAGTTATAGGGTATATTTTTATCTAAATAGTGTATAAAAATCATAGCTTAATTTCATGTCTAGATACCCAAAATTCTGTCACCGCTTTTAATTTAATACTTAATTTTTTGCCTTAAAATTTGTTAAGTGTATGTTGAGTACCTATCACTATGAGACCCTAATTTTTGTAAGATGGTTGATTGAATTAGTTGATTAATATTTCTAAGTAAATGTATGATGATTTAGAACCCATGCGATCATATTGAATCAAATCTTGTGAATTGTAGCTTTTTCATCACATACTTGTACTTTATATTTTGCGCGTCATACCATGAATCTTACCATGCTGCAAATGGTTATATTTGAGATCCATATCATACATTATTGACATTGTCACTTGCATCCTGGCATATTGGATTCTATCTGTGCCAACCATTGTTGGGATGGGCTGTGTTGAGATTGTTATCCATTGGTTCTAAGTCTAGGGCGTCCCTAATTGCCATTTTGTTTTTAAAAAATGTTTTTGTTTGTACACCCTGGGTGCATCCTCGGTGTTTAAAATAATTTTGGCTTGTACACCCTGGGTGCGTCTCTGGTGTTGAAATGGTTTACGAATATTGTTGGGCAGCATGAGTTCGTCGCTAGCATTCTAATTTTGATAGCTTGGACTTTTGGGTTGACACCGGCGAATGCATCATGAGTCTTAAGGTGGGACAAACCGCTTGATAATGAGGGCTGTGACAACACGTCCCTGAGGCAATAACAATAAGTCCTGAGGCAATGACAATAAGTCCTAAAGAAGTGATAAGGTTTGCATAGAGTGTGGCACGGACCCCACGCCATTGCCATTGAGTA
Organism: Heliamphora exappendiculata; assembly: GCA_034768845.1. Classification (NCBI taxonomy): domain Eukaryota; kingdom Viridiplantae; phylum Streptophyta; class Magnoliopsida; order Ericales; family Sarraceniaceae; genus Heliamphora; species Heliamphora exappendiculata. The sequence goes on along the minus strand of JAOTRH010482716.1, from coordinate 45,410 downwards.
AAACAGTTGTGGCATGGCGCCAGGCGATGTGGTTACTAATCGCAACGAGGCGCGATGATGGCTTTGGTGATCAATTATCTGTGAAAGTTTACTCTAGTGATTCCCGGCATGGAATTCCTGTTACAATCTGGGTGCATTTTGGGTTGGACATCTACATTCATACACGGTATCTCATATGCACATATTTATCGACTTATCTGTTATTATGTCACAAATTTATCTATCTTCTTGACTATAAACTGGATTGGGTGTTATATGGTTTGTGTTGCGGTCAATTTTGTACCACAAGCATAGTTAGAAGGTTAGAGTGTTTTGCTTCTAGGGGCTCATGGCATTCGTGCCACAGGTAGGGAGGAGTTCATGGAGGAAGTCGTCCCAAAGGGAGAAGAAGAGTTAGAAAAATAGGGTGAGTTCCAAGAGCATGTGTATCCCGCTGATGAATTCTAAGGAATCAAAACTTCTGCTTTTGTTCTTATATTCAGTTTTTCCTATGCTTAGTGTAATTTTTGAAATTTCTCGGTGAAACTGTAATAAATAAGTACTTTAAATGGTTCGAAACTCCTTTATGATGTAATAACTAACGTATGTAAATATTAATGAATGGCTAGGATATCCCTTTATTTATATTTATATATGTCCCGGCGTGCCCAGAGGACGGGGCGTCACAGTTGGTATCAGATCATAGGTTTAGTGAACCTTCAGGCCTTGGGTTATGAGAGACCATGAGTTCTGTAGCACAAATTTTCTGTAGAAAGTCTATATTATTAACTTAACCCATATAATTTTAACAATTCAAACCCCTTACCTTAAGTTCACCTTTCTTTTTGGATGGCGTCCGACGCAGAACTTGTTGGGGAACCATGGGCAGCATCAGAACTAGAGGACTCAGACCCTGAGGAAGAACCCACTGAAGAGCAAGACTAGGTAGACGTGTTTTCCTTAGCATGGATATTTCTAGATGAATGGCTGGCTTAGGGAGAAGAAGAGGTCTAGAAAGTAGGGGCAAACGAAGAACCCGATGTAGTAGGAGACGAGGTGGGCTTCGGAGCAGACGATGAGGAGGGACTTGAGGACGATGACAAGAATGAGGAACAAGCCATCGCCTTCTTTTATGATCCACTAGAGGCGCCGCCACCAGAGCCAGATGATGATGAAGTAACGAACGCGATAATCTACTGGAGCTGCCAGGATTATTGCAAGGATTATCGTATCGGAGGATGAGTGTATGCGAGAGTATTTCCTGAAAGGACGTGGAAGTGGAAAAAGCCCGAGTCTTTTTCGAGGTAAATGGGTCCGCTAAGGGTATTGGAGAGGTGCGATGAAACCACTTACCGTTTGAAGGTACCACAAGGATTCAAAAAGCTATTAAGAGATAGAATGGATGCAAAATGGATGCAGGCACAGAAACCAAGGGATAAGAGGGGAATTATCAACCTGCGCAACCCAGCAATCGACTTCAACAATTCAGAAACATACCAGGAGACACCAGTTACCATAATCAACAAGACTCGTATGGGACTGAAGGGCTTTTGGCACGCGAAAGTACAGTGACGCTGCTACGGTATCTATTAGGCAACGTGGGAGCGTGACTCAGTTATCCACTATTTCTATCCGCATCTGTTTGTCTAGGCTTTAGCGTGTTTGGCGTTGTATCTTTTCCTTCGTTGGATGTTGCATGTGTGTTCTGTGAACTTTTAAAAGTTTGTACACCGATTATGTGATTAGAATGTAATGCAAATGTTTGTTGTTGAATTCTTCATAAACTATCTTATAATCCTAAATTAAGTTTCACAAGATCCCAAATCATGAAAACAATCAAGAATTGATACAAGCCCCAAATCTCAACAATCTCCTAGGATGGCTGATAGACAACTGAATCACTGGCAAGCTAACGAACTCTTAGATGATGAAACACCCGGGCTAGCCTAATTTTTACGAAAGCTACCGTTAGAACCCCACAACTCTGTCCCTGTGAGTTCCCTTCTTAAGCCTTTATGGCAACTCTCGTACCCGATTGAACCCCTTTGCATGCTCTGCATCCAACTAACACTGGTTTCGAACGTTCGACATTGGTAAAGTCTTGTACCCTCATACAATTCTCTCTATCCTGATACCACACCTTCGTGCAGTGATTTCGTGATTTTTTTGATTACTCTTGAAATCCTAACCTGGTCTTAACATCTCTTTTATCAGAATCTGATTGTACTGAATTAGTTTTGGGGACACTTGTTTAGAGTATTGTTCACTGTCCTCTTCTTGTTTCACCTACAATTGAACCACAAATAACTACTCAATTTGTGTCAACGGTAATTACCTTAACCGCGATCGTTTAACCTCATCTAACCTATCCTTGAACCACCTGAGTTCTACCCTAAGATGTTCTAACCCCGCAGATGCTTTTGATTGTCGACCTTCAAAACTTTACCCCATAAATCTATGAGTAACAACGATCTTCAGTAACAACTAACTATATCTTTTCAATGGTCCCGACAAATAAGACTATACCATCAGCAATCCAAAGTTAGAAACGACTGCTTCACATCAAAGGATTTGCGACACTACCATATAGTACAATTCAACCTTATCCAGACTAGTTTATAGTCGACCCACCCATCCGATAAATCGAGAAGTAAAAGATTCATACCGGTAATAAGGAAGTGAAAAATGAGATAGCCTCGAACTCATCTTAACTTTAGTACGCTAGCAAAAGGAGGTATGTCTAGATACATCGATAGTCACGCCAGCCCTCCCACTGAAGTGTTAGAGTTCGAATTATTGCCATCACTATCAAAGAATGAAGAACCTTGATCACAACAATGAACGTTTGGAGCCTGATGAAGAATTAACCACCAAGTCACAATGGATCACATGACTAGGTGTTTATCGCAACAATACCTTTTATCATGTTCGTTTTACCCTAGAATGACCAACCGCTTGAGAAAATGATCTAGTTATTGGAGGAGATTTTCAAACCTAACGTTCTAGCACATCAAGAACATACGGTAGAGGCCAAGAGGAACAGAGCAACCTTTGAAAAGACTAGAGAGAAAATGAAAGTATATGATTACAGACTTCGTCATCAGGATTATCAAGATCACCTTAAAGACCGATAACTCTTTAGTTAAACAATTCAAGGAGTTGGGTGCCAAGGAGTTTGTGAAAACAGTGAGTCCCATTGACGCTGAAGATTGTTTGAGGGGTGGAGTGTACATTTTAGATAGACCAAGTTATCCACATGGTAGACTCTTAAAGAATCAATTTGTATTCGTTTGGCGTCTAGATTGTGTAACTCTTATGGAGTTGGTATTTGGTTTCCAATATGGTATCGATGTGAGTCGTAAGGAAGTTGCTTTCGAAAACCTTTTGTGATGTGATTAGTTAGGGCAAGCTTGTTTAGATTGGTGAGTAGATGTTGGCGGTATAAATAAAGAATTTTCTTACGGGAGCATGTGAACTCTATGTATGAGAAGTTGAATGGTGATATAATTTTGTTATTTTTGGTGAAGTTGTATAGCAGCTTAGTGTGAGTACGTGGGAGGAATAAGTGTTTGAATGAGGAGAGTGGAAGCGTAAGTGAGACTATACAAATTCATGGGCATGGTTTTTGTGATTGGTCTTGAGTGAATCGAGTGACTTGGTAGAATGTGGGTAAGATAAAATAATTAAAATGCGAAAATGGTTCTTGATTCGATTGTGCGGAAGAAAAATATGTGAAGGGATTGTGTGATAATGATAAGAGACTTTATAATCAGGAGTTAATTCTGTTCAGTTAAAGAATTGTAGGGCGGATGATACATATGTGAAAGAAATATGTGATAAGGTTGTGATTGGATTCATATGAGTAAGCATAAACCTAGGGAGCATTTAGTCTGTGTGGTATGTTTAGCACTAGTGACTCACTAGGTTCAAGTGGCAGTATTATTCTTGATCGTCGTAAGGCTAGAGTTAATGATGTGATTTCGAGTTAATAGTCGTTAGTCGATCGGGAAGTAGTCTTCGATGTATGTTTGAATATGGCAATGATCTGATTTTGGTAAAGTGACAGTCTTTCTAGATAGAAGTAGAGAATGTTTGAAACCAGTTTCGGTCGTGAACTAGTTTAGAGACATATAATCGCTTGTGAAAGTCGTACTCGATGTAAGTTGTGTTTGGGAGCCAATGTGTTCTCAAAGATAAACTGGGGTCATGATACCATAGATTGAAAATGCGGGAGTGAGATATACCCAAGACTGCCTTTAGGATTAGTTACGAGCATTATGAAATTATGGTGATGCCTTTCGGGTTAATAAATGTACCTGCTATGATTCTGGACCAGATGGATCGAGTGTTCAGAAGCTTTCTAGACCAATTTGTAATTGTGTTGATAAACGGTATTCGGTTATATTCTCGGAGTGAAGAGGAACACATGAAACATTTGAAGCTTTTTTTTTTGTAGATCCTGATAAAACATAAGTTGTATGTAAACCTTGGTAAGTGTGATTTTTAGTTGGACCGCGTAATATTTTTAGGTCATGTTATATTTAGAGAAGAAATTCATGTGGACTCAGCAGAAGTAGAAGCAACAGTTAATGGAAGAGGCTAACTAATGTGACAGAGATACGAACTTTTTGGGGCTAATTGGTTATGTGACATGATCCTTGAAGATTAGGTAGTAATTAGTTTAAGGTGTTAAGTAGGACAAGACAACCTTTACGCTAAGTGCTGAATATATGGACTCGATCTTATCCACACCCTCAATAAAGAAAAACTCAAGTAAACAAGGACATAATTTTGGAGAACGAGAAATCAAACTATCAGTAAATCATCCTTAATCTTCCAAACGATGAAGTACGGGGCAAAATTTTAGGGACGAAATTTGTTTAAGGGGGGTAGTTTGTAACGACCCGGTACAGACCCTAATAATAACAACCCGATTGATAACAACCCGTGTAAAGACCCAGTCCAAACCCTAAGTGTTAGTGATGGATAGTCTACGAGACCATAGAACATGAAAGGAGTTCAGAACCCTAACTCGAATCGAAAACCTTAGGTATGGCCCGAAAACCCTAAAAAAGTCCAAAACACAGGCAATAAAACCCGAACACCCGAAGATTCTCCTAACATTCTAAATGAAATAAATATCATGAAATAATTAATTAAAAATCAAAATCCTCATAAATAAGATAAATTGACCGTTTTGCCCTTAGTACAGCAAAAAGCCTTAAAAACCCAAATTTTGACATATAGATACCCTAAATCAAGAATTTAAGTACAATTATATAGTAAAAGAAAAAATAGCATCAGAAAAGCCAAATATTCCCCTTAGTAGCCGACCTGGGGGGATGTGTCAAAAAGTGACTTTTTTGCTTCTTTTTAGCTTTAAATAATGAGAAATGTATTAAATAAAGCATTATGATGATTCCAAACTTTTTGACCAAGTAATATACCTAATAATATAGTGTTATAAGTCAACAAAAGTAAACAAATTATTATTGAAGTTCATACACAACAAAATAAGTCAAAAAATCATATATTGCTAAAACAGCATAATTTGACTTAAAAGACTACATCTACTTAATCAACTACTATGTAAACTATGATAATACATGAAAATACTATATTTCTCATAAACATACAAAAATAGTAAGTCTCGGTAGGAAAAGACGCCAAAAATATACATCAAATTAACTTTTAATGCATTTTCTTGCACAATATGGGCACAAAAATCGAGACAAACCCTTTGATTGATGGGGGATCAGATTTTTGTCCCCCGAACAGCCACCTAGCTACTTTTAGCTTCCCAAAATCTGAATTCTAGCCTCCAAAAATTAAATCAATTTAAATCAACCTCATATCACATTTAATGAAATGAACAAGAAAAATGGACAATTGGTGTACTTTTTGTCTCCCCTTGTCCCCTAACCTTTTCCTATTTAAACCAAGCCAAAGACAACTCTCTCCTCTTTAAAATTTCGTGCAAGTGAGTGAGGGACCAGAACAATTGTTCTTGAAGTATTCTATGAGTTTGAGGAAGAAGGAGGAAGAAGGAAGAAACCGAGGTAAATTTTGAAAGCTAAGTTCAAACCCATCCTCCACCATTCTTTTATCTCTCAAAACAAGTAAGTAAAACCTCTAAACCTTGTATCTATGATCCGTCAAAATATCCCTCAACCCATCCCTTTAAGCACTCTAAAAATCAAGAACTGAAATCAAACCAAAAAGGCGTTGTAGTTGGAAACCTAGGGGCTGTTTTGATTATGAATGATATGAGATATTTTTGTATGTTGTTATCTTTGAGTTTGATGATCTCTAAATGTGCTGGAGTCTTGATATTTAAGTTTGAAACACAAGCATGCCAAGAAATGGAACAAAAACTTGACACGACACAAGTAGAAGACCTAAACCCTAAGAGGCTTGATTTTTAAGGACTTTGATGTTTCTGCCCTGAGATTTGAAATACCATAAGTAAATGTAAAAAATTGATCTAAGCATGATATTTATGTCCAGAGTTATATTTTTGTGTTATATTTCATCCAAAGTTGGTTTTAACTCATTTACATAATCAGAACTCAAAATATTGCAATTTTACCAAAGTGTGTCATTTTCTGATCAGTCAACATTACTGATTTGGAAACCCTAGTTTAGAGTATGATCCAAACTTTGGTCAAAACATAAAAGTTATATATAACATGTATATCCATCTACCCACCAAAACTGAGCACAAAATATTCAGGTTTTATAAGTTAAAACCCCTTTGAAATTCTTTGTTGAGTTTTAGCCCCTGAGGAACATTCTATCACATATTTTTATATAGCCCAAAACATCTATTTTTAATGACCTCATGTAAAAGTGTTCTACATGAACCTTTTAGCTAACATATTGATATATGTTCTGCCCAAACATCAGACTTTAGAGCCTCGGGATGATATCCCAAAACGGTTTTAAAACCTCTGTCCAAAATCGGCTCTGCTGAGTTTTAGCGGCTGAAAGAACCTACTTTTTAAAATGGCCAAAACGTCTAATTTGTTTCAAACAACTACACTTAGCTCTAAACACGAAACTTGTAAGGGACATGTTAAAATAGGATATACAAAACAATGGGATCATTTGGACTTCATTTCATACCCCAAAATCGAGAGCAACAGAAGCATAATTTTGGGTAAAATCTTGAAGTAAATGCTGAACCGTTTTTGCTTAGGGTGAAATGTTCACCCATTTGCCTTAGAATTTGGTCTTGGTGTTAAACATAAGAGTTGTAGGATATATTTTTATCTAAATGGTATATAAAAATTATAGCTTAATTCCAAGTCTAGATATTCCAAAACTTTGTTGCCCATTTTAATTTATTACTTAGTTTTTTGCATTAAAATTTGTTAAGTATATGTTGAGTACCTATCATTATGAGACCCTAGTTTTTGTAAGATGGTTGATTGAATTAGTCGATTAATGTTTCTAGGTAAATGTATGATGATTTGGGACCCATGCGATCATGTTGAATCATATATTGTGAATTGTAGCTTTTGCCTCACATACTTGTACTTTATGCTTTGCACGTTATACCATGAATCTTGTCATGCTATAGATGGTTATATTTGAGATCCATATCATACATTATTGACATTGTCACTTTCATTCTGGCATATTAGAGTCCATATGTGCAAACCATTGTTGGGATAGGCTGTATTGAGATTGTTATCCATTGGTTCTAAGTCTAGGGCGTCCCTGATTGCCATTTTTTTTGAAAATATTTTGGTTTATACACCCTGAGTGCGTCCTCAGTATTTAAAATGATTTTGGCTTGTACACCCTGGGTGCGTCCCCGGTGTTACAAATTTGGTTTATACAACCTGGGTGCGTTCTCGGTGTTGAAAACCATCATCAACTCAAAACCATCATGAGTGGTGGTGCAGATATTATTATGGATTTGGATGGCAATGTGTTCTCCACTCCTGTTAACCATGATCAACTCAAAAAATACTATCCTTGAGGTAAAAAAATAAAAAATAATAATAAAAAAAAAAATAACAAATAAAAGCTCGGTGAGTTGAAAACCAAAAAGGCAACTTAGGCAAAAGTTATAGCAGCCCGCAAGGCCAAAAACCCGAAGGGCGACCTTGGTAAAAGTTAAGGCATTACAAAAAGGAGAGCGTCAATACCCAAGTAAAAATCGAGCCTGAATTACGTTAAGACCTGATTTCATTTTTTAGGATACGTAGGCAGTTTCTTTAAGAAATTCGGCCACATTCTTCATTTTTAACCATCTTTGAATCTTAGCAAGACCAATGCAAATTAACTTCTGGATTTTGGTAATACAGTCATTTGATTGAACGGAGAAAGATTTGGATAAATTTGAACCGTCTAAAACATAAAGTGAGAGTTTTCATTACTTTGATCAGAATTACAAGGTTTTTGAAAATAAAAGGGGGGGGGGGCGTAGGTCCCAAACTCTACAAAACCAAATAAAAAATGGAAAGTTATGAAAATTTCAAAACTAAGCAGAGGTTCTCAAATCCTCCTCCTCTTTGCCGCTTGTTTCCCCTCTTCTCTATCTTTTTTCTCAGGATCCTACATCAACCACGTCTTGTATTCATCAGGAAGATCGAAACACTGTAACTCTTGCATCTCCATACGTGAACGAGAAAGCCAGGCATCCTGATACTGTGCTAGAAATGGAGCCCGCAGTGCAAAAGAAAACAGACGGCCCTGAATACTGGGAAAAATAATCTGACTTTGCCCAAACTGCCGCTGATCCTATGACGGTAATAGAAGGTAGTCTGACGAAAACCAACCAGCAAGATGCCAGGGGGATCCATAGTAGTCAGAGTCATGGCAGGGATCCGCCACCAGGGACACTGCCAGGTGATATCGAGGCCAGTCAGGGATGAGAGGTACTGTCGCCAGGCTGCCTCAGTGTCGCATATCTGATAACAGGGGCAGTAAAGGAAAGTTGCAGCACTATGCCTATCGATAGGTGGTTTCTGTACAAGATTCACCTTCTCCATCGACCAAATCTGTAGCAAAAGTTAGAACAGTAAGAGAAAATCTTTGTAGTGTGACGGAGAGTTTGGTGAAAATATTGAGCATACCTGAAGAAGTAAAGGGCTGCCAGCAAAGGTGGTGGTCTCACCACGATGAACAGTGTCCAAGCCCAGTAGTGTCTCAGCTAAAACAAGTGGCACGAAGTCTCTCTCCATCCACATTTGACTGGCAATGTCAACTAGGGTGCAACTAACTCTCCCATCAAAAGGGACAAGAAGATACTGGGCAAGAAGACAGAAGCAAAGTGCATAGTTTTGCCACAGCTAAAAATCAAGGTCACTGAGGTCACCAGTGGGATGGAATCTATAAATGATCTAAGGTATGTCAAGGCAGTCATCATGTGTCAGAAGAGAGGCCTCCATCTTAGATAGACCACAAAGTTGTATCACATGCTGTCGAGTCGAGAGAAAGAAAATGGGAATAGCAATGGAGCTTCGTGGGGCCAAGTCCAAAATGGCGACAAACTCCTCCATAGTGGGGTAGAGTTCTTCAAGGCCAAATTGAAAGACTTAAGACTGAGAATCCCACTTTTGTGCAGCAGCCATCAGTAAAGGCCTGTTAATCCTCACGGTCCTCGGTGAGAAAAGCGCATAAAGGCTAAATGGGGCAAAGTTTAAACGCTCAATATGGGAGAATGTTTCAATCCATAAAGAAAGAGGAGAAGCCATCTGAGTCGAAGTAACAGCAAATGCGGCCTCCAAGGCTGTATTTATAAGGCTAAAAAGGGCAGGAAATCAAAATTTTAGCTAAAAGTACAATCAATGTGGCAACCGCCACCTTAGAGTCAGCAACCGCCAACTCTGAAAAGCATAGTACAATGACATCAGCCTTTTAACCAGGTGATCGCCAGGTTAAAAATAGCAACCTCCATGTCAGTCTTCTTGAAGTAGCGACTGCCATGTTGTATTATGGCGACCGCCATGTTTGAACATGGCGGGTGTGTGTCAGTTTACAGTTTGTATGATCTATATAAGTTACGGCATCTGAACCATGTATACATGACAGTTTGAACATTAAATGAAGATAAAGCATGCAACAAAAGAATATAAAGCAATAAATGGCACGAAGGCCTAGATGTATATCAAGAGGTAATGTATCAAAGTAAAAACTGGGGCACACAGGCCCGTAGGTCAAATGTATATAAGTATGTCAAAATGGGACACGCAGGCCCATAAAGAGAAAGTGTATCCAAATGTAAAAGTAACTGGGGGAGAAGCTCTCTCTCAGGTATACCTCGGGCGAACTCGATGGGAAAAAGGATCGACCTCATCAGAGCTGATGTCATCAAAAAGCCTCTCCAAGTCATCGCCGTCACTGCCAGAGGAAGAGGACACGACTCTGGATCAGCTCCGTACAGACGAGACGGATCCTCTAGAGCGAGCATGGGAAGATGTACGAGATCCACGGCCTCGAGCAGGAACTGGAACCGAAACAGGAGCAGGAGCAGGAGTAGGGGGTGGAACAGTAGCAACTACAGGTGGCTGTCAAAAGAGAAAAATTAAGAGAACGGTATAAAAGAGAACAAGGATATCAAAAAGATAAACACTCACCGGCCGAGGAACAAAAGGAACCCCAGCTACACGCAGAGCAGCATCCTGTTGGCGAATCAAAGTCCGCATATCGCTCACTATCAGCATGAGACGATCTAGCCAAGCCTGATCCTCCTGTCAAAAGGAAGAAAAGACTGAGCAGTCTGAATAGAGGAAATACATAAAAGGAAGCAACAAAAAAGAATGAACCTGAGCATGTACTGGCTGGAACTCTGGCGCTGGGGGAACCGGGATAGGAATATCAAAAGGAGATCCATCAATGAAGGAAGATATGGTCTAGGGTATCTCAGCAATCCCAACCCTAGCCCCACCAATAGCAAAACCAGTAGTAGCAAGACCAGTAGCAGCAGGACCAGCGTCAGCAGCTGCAGCTGCACCAGTATCAGCAGCCTTCGGTGCCGGTCCCCTCCTCCTACCACCAGCCGGGCCAAGTCTCAGTGGACCCAGCAAGTGCGCCCGAGCCCAGGCAATGTGGTCTCCCTTAGCCACCAGTAGCTCCGCGGCATAAGTCCCTACCAGCTCCAAAAGTAGGTCGACTCGGCCCAACTAATCGGTCTGACGCATACAGGCCGGAGGAACCACTGGTATCCAAAAATGATCAAGGGCAAGTGACTGGCGGACCACTCGCTCGCTAAGATAATACTCCCTACCGAATGGACCCTCCAGCAAAATATGCATCACAACAATGTCACGGCTGCACATCAGGTCTGCACTGGCCGAATCCTCTACTCCCCTCCAGACATTCCAGTGGACCTGCAAAAATTCAAAGTACAAGTATAGTGCAGAAAGTAGTAAGCAGTGAATACAGTACGATATGATAGTCTATGTGCAGTATGAACAGAAATAGTACAGTGCGGTGAACAAGTAAACAGGACACAGTAAAATGATACCTAGTCAGGGGTCAGCCGGTCCAGCAAAACCTGGAACCGATCAATATCCTTCCCCCCAGCCTTCTTTCCCTTCAACCGTCGGGACAACCGGGCTGCACAGGAAATGACCAGAGGATCTATCGAGGAGTTCACCGGGAAATGAAGCCCGAGGAACTCATAAGTCCAAAGCTGCAAGGAGAATGTCAGCTAGCAGATGATGGATAATAAAGAACATAAATGAATAGAAAAAAAGGGGCGAGGGGTAGAAACCAAATCATACCTCCCAGACCCTCTAGTATTCCCCGATGCTGAGCTCCTAAGGGAACCGAGTAAGAGTCCTCGTGAAGCTGTAAAGGGTGGCGTGAGCAGCTCCGCCCCAGTCGAATAAAGCAACCCAGTCAAGACGAGCCAGGGCGCCGATGTAATGCAAATGTACGGTATTCTCCTTGTTCGAAAATAAGGAGGTACCAAACATATACATCAAGAATCCCCGAGTAACCCACTCGAAGTGGTAGGGCTCGGTGAAGTAGAAATGTCAGAATTTCTCAAAGAACCATGTATACAAGACCCGATCGCGGTCCATCTACGCAGGGATGGCTCTGAGGAAGTAGATCAGTGCGTCAGTAGAACGAGTGATGGTGGCGTCGAACGGAATGGGGTCGCCGCCTACTCAGATGCTGGTAATCTGGACGAAATCGAGAGGTGTCAGGGTGGCCTCAAAGGTGGTAAAGTGGAAGGTATTGGTGGTATCCCACCACCGCTCAGCAAGGGTCGTGAGCCAAACACGGTCATTGCTCGTCCTACCAAGAAGGGGTATGAAGCAAGAAAAACCAGAGGCATCAACGTATGCCTGCCAAGGAGCAGGGAGGGCATAATACCACTCTAATACCTCCCCAGAAGTAGAACCTCCGAAACCTCTGACGTAGTGACCAGCCTGAAAGGTGAAGACAAATAGAAGATATATAAAGAACAAATTCTACATATAAAGTATACAGCAGATAACCAAAAGCAATAAAAACCTAAAGTTTGTGTGTAATTGGTGACCCTTCGGTTCTTCCTAAGCCCTGATAAATTAGAAAAATCTTCATAACTCTAGATTCGTGTGTAAGCGGCAAACCTTTGGTTCTTCCAAAACCCAGATAAATTAGGCAAATTTTCCTAACCCTAGGTTCGTGTGTAAGTGACGACCCTTCGGTTCTTCCTAAGTCCCGATAAACCAGGCAAATCTTCAAAACCCTAGATTCGTGTGTAAGTGGTGACCCTTCAGTTCTTCCTAACACCTGATAAATCAAGAAAATCTTCCTAACCCTAGGTTCGTGTGTAAGTGGCAATCCTTTGTCCCTGATAAATCAGGTAAATCTTCCTAACCCTAGGTTCGTGTGTAAGTGGAAATCCTTTACCCCTGATAAATCAGGTAAATCTTCCTAACCCTAGGTTCGTGTGTAAGTGGCGACCATTTGGTTGTTCCTAAGCCCTAATAAATCAGGCAAATCTTCCTAACCCTAAGTTTGTGGGGTGACCCTTCCGTTCTTCCTATGCCCTGATAAATCAGGTAAATCTACCTAACCCTAGTTTGGTGTGGCGACCCTTCGGTTCTTTTTTAACCCTGATAAATCAGGTAAATCTTTTTAACCTTAGATTTGTGCGCATGTTGGTAAAAGACTAGGAACCCCAAGCCCTAGTGCGCCAGGACAAATCCCTATCATTTTTCCCTTTAATATTTATGTTTTGCCCCCTTTTCTCAATTTTTCTAGGATTTTCTAAAAATTTCTAGGTTTTTCTTAGAACTTTTCTCAAATCTTTAGGATTTTAAAAAAATAAAAATAAAAAATAAAAAAATAAAAATAAAAAAAAAATTTCCCCCTCTTAATTTTTTATGTTTTTCCTAAAAGAAAAATAAAAAGTCAAGCTTTTCACCAAAATAAATTGCCCCTTCCATTGTTGGTTCAAAAATCCTAGTGTCCCTACTGTTTTAATCTTCATTGCATAGGTATCTAAGTTAAGTTCAAATTTCAAATTTCGCACATCATCCACATCATCAAAATCATTCATCAACACATTAAAAGAAATCATCATCATTCATCATCATATGGGAGATCCTAGGCATGCGTTTACGTTTCATATGTCATGCTTTGGTATTAAAAATAGTAAGGATAGGGTACTTATCGATGGGCGCTGATGAGAAATGTGATGATTGGGCTACTGCAGAAGAACATCGGCAGCAACTGAGTCGGTAGGAGGCTCGTATCGTCGCATCCCACCCGGATGTAAGCGGTGAGGAATCGAAGCATAGGTATGCAGATCAAAAGGCGCTGGATGGCCCTCCCCAACATCAGGGTCCAAGAAGTCGGCCATCGCAGCCTTAGTAGCAGCATCAACAGCCGCCTGTGCCTCGACAGCTGCCCGTGCCTCCCTAGCAGCCCGGTGGGAGGCACGCTTTGCCTCGAGTACAAGAGCATCCATCGCAGCATAGGCTGCATGGAAGTAACCCCGCCAACAGGAAGGCTGGAGGTCGTGCCCCTGAAAGTCCCAATAGAAGAACTTCCAGTAGCAGAAGGACCCCGTCGTGCCCCAAGATCATCATCTCCATGGCCCTGGCCCGCCATGAAGAGGAATGGGATCACAAATAGAAGGGTAAACATCGTGTGAAAGCCAGAAAGTAAGGATGAACAAGAAGCGAAGGGAAAAGGCTAAAGAAAGTAAGGAAGTCACAACGGAGTAAGAGAAAGCTTGGGAGAGCAAGGGAGGCTGGAGAGAGAAAAGGTATGTGAGGAATGAGCTTGCTCTGCGCGTCTTCATGAACCTTATGCGCGTTTGAAATTGGCGGTCGCCAGATTCGTTTATAGCGACCGCCATATTGATGAAACGTCACATGGCAACCGCCATGTTGAAGGGGTTTTTACCCAACAGCCGTCATGTCAGAGGGGTTTATGCTTGGCGACCGCCAACTTGTCAATCGTCACATCAGTTCTAACCCAATGACTGCCATTTCAGAATATCATTATGACGTTTTAGGGTTTTGTGAGGGGCTTTTTGGGGCTTTTAATATATGTTTTTGCTTATCTTAATATTTGCATGCATTTTATTTCTTTTGTGTGCGTCTATTTTATTAGTATACATTATTTCCTCTTTGTTTTATTAGCAAAAATTATTTTTTAAGAAAACATAAAATTTTTAATTATTATTTTTTATTTTGTGTGTCCTTCTAAAAATAACCTTTAGAGCATTTCAAAAATATTTGGAAAAAATTTTTGTGAGATTAGAAATAATTTTAAATAGTCTTGTGAGTGTTTTAAACCTTTTTGAGGTGTTTTCTTCTTCCGATAAATTTAACTTTAAATCGTAACTTGGCTTTTAGTTATTTTTATCCCGCTTTCATTTCGAATTTTTAGATATTACCTCGACCTATTAATTCATGATTATCCTTTTCAATAAATTTAATTTTAAGCCATAACTTGGCTTTCAATTATCTTTATCTCGCACCTCGTCTCGAATTCTTAGATCTTAACTCGACCTATTAATTTGTGGTCTCTATTTTCGATAAAATTAATTTTAAACCGTAACTTGAATTTTAATTATTTTTTATCTCACTTCTGTCCCGACTTTTTAGGTCTTAACTCGACCTATTAATTCGTGGTTTTATCCCCCATAAATTTAATTTTAAGCCGTAACTTGACTTTTAATTATTTTTATCCCACGTTGCATCTCGAGTTTTAGGTCTTAATTCGACCTATTAATTCATGGTCTTCTTCCCGATAAATTTATTTTTAAGCCGTAACTTGGCTTTTAATTATTTTTATCCCACGTTTCATCCCGAAATTGTGAGGTCTTAACTTGACCGATCAATTGCTTTCCCGGTTAAGATAATTTCTTAGATCCTAACCCGCCCCTTTTAATTATTTTATCCCCTGCCGAGTTCTTAGATCTTAACTCGATCTCTGTCTTGCTTGTTTATGCTTCCTTTAGATCTTAACTCGATCTCTAGGATTTGTTCGATCTTTAGCATCTGCATCATGTCTTGCATCTTTGCATTTTGCCCTTAAAACTACGTTTTGGTTTGATCCCTAATAAAGGGGTACGTAGGCAGGTCAATTAAAATTCGAGTACGACCAATATCATATGTATGCTCGTGCGTTTGTGGCCTAAGAATGATGACTCGGTCAAATTGTTGTTGTCTCTAGGTCTTTGATATAACTTGCTTCACGCATTGCTATGCAAGTTATATCAAAGAGGAGTAACTGTAGACACCCTAATTTGACCCCGCCTAATTTTAGGTGAATCCAATGATGAAAATAGGTGGAATAGGGCCTCAGTTTGATCCTCGAAAAGTGATTCAAACTTGGTATTTGAACTCTAAACCTTCAAACCAAAGAAATTTGGTTAAACCATCGAAACTTGCAGTCCAAGTAAGACGACCGCCATGTTCATTGTGGCAATCGTCAATAGAACCTCTTAAAAATCCTAGCCAAAAGTAGCGACCGCCACTTACAACATGGCGACCACCAACTCGCATTGTGACGACCGCCCATAGAACCTTGTAGAACTTCTTTTAAAAATGGCAACCGCCATATTAAACCTAGCGACTGCCAACTCCAAATGGCCTGACATGCCCTAAAACGTAGGAGCATCTCATTGGTTGAAGAACTCTACAAATACCATACCCCTAGTACGTTTTCAAGGACATAATTTTAGAGAGAGATTTAATGAGAGAAGCTGTTTCGAGTTGCAGAGCAATTCTGAGCTCCGATGCCGAAGCCTTGCCGAAATACCGAGATTCGAATCTCCGATGCCTACATTGAAGCCCTGTTTGGATCACCACCTGAAGATTGGCCCATTGAAGCACATTCCCGACTTGAGGTTTCTCCGGCAATTTAAGTACCTCATTTGAATCCCCGGCCCTTCTAGCTCCATTTTTCTACCTCTTTGGAGTGGTCGGGTTATTTTGATCATTTCATTCCCATTATGTTCTTACATTGCTCATAGTTGCTTTAGTTATGTTTGAATTCAAATTCCAACTTATTTGTTTATTTGCTTACTTATATTAGTATTTGAACATCATCAAATAGTGCTAACATAAATTACCAATACGACTAACAATATCGTTATTGCTATAACTCAAGCACTTACATAAAAAAATGTTATAATTATCAATATTACATTCATTTAAATTCTAGTATATTATTTTCTTTCTTTTTTTTTCTTTTTATGTTAATTTAATGTCCTAGCGCTTAATCCCAACGCCACACTTGCCAACTGATATCCTTAGTCGAGATGACCAAACTCGCTAATACTAACCTAGGAAAGGGGCTCAGTAAGGAAGGTTATACAGATGGCTCATAGAAATCTTAAGACAAATCTAGGTACGCCTAAACTGGCGAAGAATGTGATAAGGATGATAGAAGGTGGCTAGTTTCAAGCAAACCAATAGGACCCTTGAGTAACTGACAGTGGAAACAGTCATAGAAAATATCTTCAGCCAGGGGCACAACCATGAGATGTCCTCCCCAGTCAAAGAACTCAGATAATCCTTTCAATCAACTTCAGTGCATCAAAGTCGTTAGACCTGACCACGAATAAAGGACTTAATGTCGTAGGTATCAGACACAGCTTTTCTAGCAGATTCACCTTCTCCATCAACCAAACCTGAGAGAAAAAGAAAAAAGAGAGCTAAGTGGAAAATTTTGAAAGAAATAAAGAAAAATGAGAGTTTAGTAGAAAAATCCGAGAGAATACAGAAAAGGGAGAGGCGAGTGAATACATGCAACAAGAGTGCACTACTAGCAAAATAAGGAGCACCCCTAGCATAGACTTCATCGAGCCCCAAAAGCGTCTCAGCCAGAATCAACGAGACAGAGTCCTGACCCTCATGAATCTGATAGGCCACATTCACCAAGGAAGAGCTAGCCTGCCCATCTGAAGGTCCTAGGAGGAAACAAGCCAAAAGACAAATGCACAAAGCATACCTATGCTGAAGCTGAAAAGGGAAGTCGCCAAGGGACCCCTACAACCCAAAGCAATCTATGACTCGAGCCACATTGAGGCGTCCACCATGAGTAATCAAAGCAGCCTCACAATAGGAAAAACCACAAAGCTGCATTAACCTACCTTCAGCACTCGAGAAAGGAGCAGGGACTATCACTTCATCGCGACCCAAGATTTCAAGGATAGCTGAGAAATGCTTTATGGTGGGACATAACTCTTCAATACCAAAGAGAAAGATATGCACTTCAGGATCCCACAGTTAAGCAGCCCCTCGAAGTAGATGCCAATCAACCCTCATGCTTCGCAAGGAGAATACCGCATCTAGGCCAAAGTTGAGGAAGTTCTTGCACTCAATCGGAGAAAAGTCAACCATCCAAGCCAGCAAAGAGTTGTTATAGGAGTGGGCCATGAAGAAAGCAAGGAAAATGCCAAGTATACAGAATAGTAGGGTCTATAGCAATGTCACTCTTTTGTAGAGTTAAAAAGGAGGGAAACCCAGAATCTGCCTGAAGATTTACGCCAAAAAAGTTACTCATGGTCGTTACCTTGTTTCTTACGGCCGCCTCTTTCTTTTCCCAGGGCAGTTATATTATTTCTCTTTAACTTTGCGAATGTGACATTAAAACTATAGGCCGTGAACAATTCACAAAAAGTTCAGGCTGCCAGTTTCAAAAGGCACGGCCATGCTTTTGTTCCTCACAACCGCTATGTTTTTATACAGCAAATTTGACAAACCCTCCTTGTTTTCCCAGCATACCCCAAATCGTCTCAGGGACATATAAGCAACTCATAATAAGGAAAAGCAGCTCATATCATAGAGTTCACAACTCATAAAACACATGTCATACATAATTAAAAGTTGAACATTTGAGAAAAGTTTTTATAACATAAGAGATTCAAACATCCATTATAAGCAAAAACGTAATCCAAAGGGCACGAAGGGTCAACCCATTAAAATCAAAAGTAATATAAAGTGTGTCGTGGCACGCAGACCAAAAGTAGAACTAAAGGCATGCAGGTCCCATCCATCGTATCTGTGCAGTGTGGCAAGAATAGTATGTCAGTGTGTATCCATGGGAGTATCAAAAGCCGTATATCAGTGTATATCAGAGCAGTAAAGCAGTAAGTATCAAAACCAGTGTATTTATGCGGTGAGTCAGAGCTGTGTATCTGTGTAGTACAACGAGGTAGAATATGAGAATGTATCAAACGGGCACGGAGGCCCAAACAAGAATAGGCACGCATGCCTCCGTAAAAAGAGAGAAGAAATAAAAAGTCCTCAGAAAGAGTCACTCCCGTCGAGTCCTCTTTCTCCAAGCCACATAACTGCCCTAGGAAAACTCCCCGAAAGATGACCCCGTCGAGCCTGTCTCCTCCTCCGTGCCCATTCAAACTGCACTAGAGGTCAGAACTCTAGAAGAAGTACCAGCGGTAGAAGCAGTAGCAGCAAAAGTAGATGCGAAGGTCCATCCTAAGCGTGCAGCTAGAACAACAGGTGCGGTATAGCCACCCCGAGTCCTCGGACCTCCACCACGCCCACGCTGAAAGAAGAAAAAGGACCATGTCAACTAAAGCAGATAAGTATGAGCAGAAAGAAAAGGTGCAAGAATGTAATTGAGAGATAAAAAGAACTGAGTACCACAACAGGGTCACCTCGAGGAACAAGAGGCTTCAAGCCATGAGCCCGGAAGGTAGCATCTCAGCGGAGGACCGACACCCTCAACCTAGTGATCAAACGAAAGGACTGGTCGCATCACTCCCACGGCATTTGTCAAAAGAAGAAACAAGTCAGTGTAATTAGGTGTCAAGATCTATTAGATATGGGAATCAGTTAGATATGGGAATCAATGCAGTCTAGTTATCGTAGTCAGATACAAATAACAGTATTAAGAACAAAAGAAAGGATGTCGTACCTGCTCGGCGCCGAGGGGTAGGAGAATCTCTGGGGTCGTTGGCTCGAGAACCCAAATCTGATGAAGGACCCCAATCACGAAGGTGTCCACCGTCCATGAAAGCTCGGGATCGATGGGACTAGGAGCAACAGGGGAAGGGGCTCGTCGAATAACTCTGGGGCCCATAGCTTGCCTTAGTCTCTCTCTGGCAAAGGCAACATAATTGTGGTCTGCATCCTCAATTAGTATGGCAGCATCAACTCCCACCATGGCACGAATGATCTCCACAATACGAAGAGACCCAATCTGGCACATCCCAATCGGATGAGCCCTCGAGATACAAAAATGGTCGTACCCCAAGGACTGTTGAACAACACGCTCACCGAGGTACCACTCGCGGTAGAATGGTTCCTCAAGTAAGGCGTAGGTCCGAGTAACCTCATGGCTTCGCATCAGGTCGACCGCTGCCCGCTCCTCCATGCCTGCCAAAATATCCCAGCAGACTTGAAAAATGGAGAAACATGTTAGTTAGCAAGATTTACATAGAAGAAGAACTAAAAGAAGAGACAGGTAGGGATATGGTGACAAACTCGATCAGGAGTGAGAGTGTCCAAGAAATGCCTGTCATCATCGATGTCTTTTCCTCCAGGCTTTGAATTTCGGAAGCGTCTGGCCCACCTGGCTACTCTAGGGATCACCAAAGGATCATTACAAGAGTTTAAGGGTTGATGCATGCCCAAGAACTCATATGCCCACAGCTGCAAAGATTAAGAAGAAGGATTAGAATAGTTAATTTAGATATGCAGCTATGGAATATAGGAAAAGAAAGCAAAAATAGAGAAGATGGTTGTACCTTCCAGATACGCCAGTAGCCACCAACGCTCAAGTCGAAAGTCCTCACAGTGGCGCTCATATATCCATACAGGGTGGCCAGTATAGCACCACCCAAGTCAAAACGGTCGATCTCATCAATTGCTAGCATGGCAGCCAGGTAATGCAAGTGCACAAAGTTCTCTAAGTTCGGGAATAGGGCTATCCTGAACATGTAGAGGAGTAATGCACAAGCTACCCATTCGAAGTGATGGGGCTCAGAACAGACGAAGTGGCAAAAAGTCCTCCTCAGCCACGTATATCGGATGCTCCCCTTGTCGATAGACAGGGCCACATGGCCGAGGAAGTGCAGCAGTGCAGTAGGACTCTCACAGATGTCAGGATCATATGGGATGGGATCGCCACTGACTCGTATCTCGGTAATAAGTGCAAAGTCAAGAGGGGTGAGAGCTACCTCGAACGTCGAAAGATGAAAAGTATTAGTGGTGTCCCACCATCTCTCCGAGAGCACCGTAAGGGTGAATCTATCGTTGCTGGTCTCCTCCAACACCCTCATGAATCCCCTGAAGCTTGCTTTATCAACGATCTCTAGGCAACGTGGAGGCAAGGCAGTATGCCACTCCAAGACATCAGAGGAACCACTAAAACCCCGAATACCCTCGATCGGATGAAATGAATCAACAAAATCAGTCGACTGAAGATAAAATAAGCAAAACAAAGCAGCAAACGAAACTTATAACAAACAAGCAACGATATGATACAAAAATAGAACCCCCACAACTAAGTCAGGTTTAAAAATTGTCACGCCCCAAACTCCGAGTCACGTGAAACACCCACAAACAACCAACATAAAACTCGGCCTAAGAATGCACTCTCAAATTAAACCATACATGTATTGTACATATAAATGCCTAATGGCTTACAAAACAGAAGGCTCCAATGCGAAAAGATTATACTGCACGGTTCCAATACCAGAAAATATGTTACTATATATACATGTAACAGAAGGAACAAAAAGGAAGGCTAAAGTACTTCCATCTCTCCAGCACCTCCTGATCAACTTGCGTGACCGGTACCTGAAGAAAAGAAAAATTCCACACTATGAGCCAAAGCTCAGCAGAAACTAGACAACACATGTTGTATAAGCTAAACATGCTCAATAAACGAAGTGCAGTTTTTGACTCTCTTTCAAGCCAATAAAAACAAGTTTTCACATGCGATGGGAAAGCGAGAATAAAAACCATTTTTTGACTCATCAGAGCCTTGAAAATGATTCAGGTATTACAACTCCCGCAGGCCGTTAATACAGTATTTCGACTCCTGTAGACCGATAAAATAGTTTTTAAGAAAATTGGCCTATCCGTCCCAAAATGCAATACATGCAATCCATGAATCTTCTCGGACTTTCACCGAAGGACCACAGCCCCAACTAATGCATCTTCTCGGACTTTCACCAAAGGACTACCGCAGCCCTAGTCGCATACACCGGCTTTCACAGCCTACCTCGTACACTGGCTTTCGTAGCCTACCTCAGACACCGGCTTTCGCAGCCTACCTCAAACATCGGCTTTTGCAGCCTACCTCGTACACCGCACACACACACATGCATCATCAACTAGGATTTACATCTACTGGGTCACAGATTCATCTAATTCATTTCATACACATATGCAAACTTAAACCCGGATTTAACGCATAAAATCATGTATCAACACGACGTTCCACAAATCACGTCACATGCATATAAAACTCTAGGTTTTAAAGCATAAACCATGTTACAAATAACGATGTCACCTTATGTAATCCACTTACATATTCCGTACATAATAAACAGAGTTATAAATGTACAAGCCAGTTATAAAAGCAAAAAATCACATATAACTTCACATTATGACGCCACCTGCCATATAACTTAACACGGCATCACATGCCACACATACTGTTATTCGATACCCAAACGATCCAACCACGAATCGGGACTCGTCCACACATCGGGGCAACTAACGATAGAGAAAACCAAAACCAAAACCTAACCCAAAGGCTAACGCAGCCCAAGCGCTTGAGCGCTCAACCACCGCTTGAGCGGTCCCCAACTGACATAACACACTGCCACAACCCCGCTCGAGCGCACAACCATCGCTCGAGCGGTCACCCACCGACCCAACACTCTGGCACCACCCCGCTCGAGCGCTCAACCACCGCTCGAACGGTCAACGCTGGGAGTAAACCTCAAACCAAGAAGCAAAACCAAACCCCCGCACGCAACGATGCACTAACCACCACACACACAACAACCCAAGGCCACTACAAGACCCTCGAAGCCACCACGCGACCAACCGAACCCCAACCGAAGGACCATAGCCCCAACTAATGCATCTTCTCAAACTTTCACCGAAGGACTACAGCAGCCCTAGTCGCACGCACCGGCTTTCGCAGCCTACCTCGTACACCGCACACACACACGTGCATCATCAACCAGGATTTACATCTACTGGGTCACAGATTCATCTAATCCATTTCATACACATAAACCTAAACTAGGATTTAAAGCATAAAACTATGTATCAACACGACATTCCACAAATCATGTCACATGTATATAAAACTCTAGATTTTAAAACATAAACCACGTTACACATAACGATATCACCTTATGTAATCCACTTACATATTCCGTACATAATAAACAGAGTTATAAATGTACAAGCCAGTTATAAAAACACAAAGCCACATATAACTTCACATCATGATGCCACCCACCATATAACTCGACACGACATCACATGCTATACACGCTGTCATTCGATACTCGAACGACCCAACCACAAATCGGGGCCCATCCACACACCGGGACAACCAACGATACAGAAAGCCAAAATCAAAACCTAACCCAAAGGCCAACACAACCCAAGCGCTTGAGCGCTTAACCACCACCCGAGCGGTCCCCAACCGACATAACACACTGCCACAACCCCGCTCGAGCGCACAACCACCGCTCGAGCGGTCACCCACCGACCCAACACTCTGGCACCACCCTCCTTGAGCGCTCAACCACCGTTCGAGCAGTTAATGCTGGGAGAAAACCTCAAACCAAGAAACAAAACTAAACCCCCACACGCAACGATGCACTAACCACCACACTCACAACAATCCGAGGCCACTACAAGACCCCCAAAGCCACCATATGACCAACTGATCCCCAAAAGGAATCCACAGGTATTTGAATCGACTAATTCCCATAAATTAATCAATTGAATACCATAGGATGCCAATCAAAAACGAAAACCCAATCACCGAACCCCCAAACAACAAAACACAAAAAACTCCCAAGGCCCTAACACGATCAAAAAGGACTCACACACATCCAACACGACAAGCACAAACCCACACACCCAACACGGCCAACCAAACCCCAAAAGGAATCAACAGGTATCTGAATCGACTAATTCCCATAAATTAATCAATTGAATACCATAGGACACCAATTGAAAATCGAAGAACCAACCACCAAAACACTAACGCCCAACACAACCCACGACGCCTAGAAGGACACCACAACGTCCCACAGAACATGAAATTAGGTCAAAAGGGTCAACAAGGACGAAAAACAACCTTTTCCCAGACATTCAGCCAAAAACGGGTGAAAACAGTTTGAAAATCTTGACACACCTTCACTCTTTTGATCATAAGTTCTTCTACAAAATGAATTTTAAGGTGAGATAGGTGTCATTGGAAAAAGGACCTTCGGGGCTTCAATTTGAGTACAAGAATGACCTAATTTCGAGTTCAGACGAAAGAGATAACAGCAAAATAAAACGGCTTAGCGCTGCCAGTCTGCTCGAGCGGACATCGGGCGCTTGAGCGAGCTCCCACCAGAGAAGAACCCAAATTTGGCTGTTCTTGGTGTTCTAAGCCTCCAAACACTCAAGCACACACAAACCATCATCTCAACCACAAATCTAAGCCCTTAAGCACTATCTTGACACCCTCAGACGTGCCCAAACCCAAAACTACCACAAAACCTTAAAAAGAAAAACTCAAAACTCGAATCCATCCACCGAAATCAACACAAAACCCCTTTTTGAAACAAAAATTCGATTTTCTTGAAACAAAGTCAGATCTACAGCAATCTCACCGTTAAAAACGCACACGATTACACGTAGCACCCTTATAAGACATGAGAGTCTAGGATCCTACCTCGGTGAGTTAAAAACTCGATGCATCGAACCATGTGCAAAATTGAGCTTCGCTGGAATCAAAATCTGACTGAATGGTTGCGTAGCCCTCGATGCCGATCCCAAGAATCACAGTCTGATCGTTAGAAACCGAGCCCCGAGCCCATCGAAAGCTAGAGAGAAGGCAGAGAGAAAACTTGTAGAGAGAGAAGAGAGAGATGAGAAGATATTTTTGAAAACAAATATCTAAAGGAATATATTTATAGGTTCGTCGAAAAATATCTCTTTTTTTTTCTTTTTTTTTGAAACCCGCACCACAATGACCAATGGCCCCGGGAACCTACCCCGCATGCATATCTAAGCCTGATCATGCATCTAAACTCATAAAAACATATAGCTATGAAAACACCAAACGCGCATCCGAAAACGCCGAAAAAAGAAAATGGGTCAGGGTCTCACAAAAATACACTAAGTCAAGTTTGAAAATCCTATCTTCACTCCAAAGCAAACTCAATTCAATCAATAGCCTTTCGTTAACAACGGGACAATTTTAACCCATCCCAATGCAAAATTCAAATGAACAGCCGATTCAATTCAAATTCGAATGTTTAAGGATTCAAGATTTTGATATAACAACTAACCTTTTGCTTTTAAACTAGCCGCTCATTCATTACAAACCCATCCCCAAACTCAATTTTAAAAACCCAAAACAGTTCCCATCCTCTCGAAAACGGTTGATTAAACCAAAATTAGTCTCAAGAATCTCAAATGCAAACCCCAGTCAAATCTCGAACTCAACTAAACCCAACTTTAATCCAAATTATGTTTCCCTCGGTACTTAAACTTTAAATTCAAATCGGCCTTCTAATCCTTGATTCCATTTTTATAAAAAACAACCTAGTCTCCAAAAATACGGTTCAAACACGCTCCGAACCCACGTTTCGACATAGTTCAGCTTAACATTTGCCTAGATTCACTCTCCTTTTATCTTTTTTTCTTCAAACCTAGCCCGATTCAAAATTCAGATCCACTCCAAAATCGTTTTATGAATCTAATCTTGTTGTTTTTAAGAATGGCCTAAATTCAAAAATTCGTCCAAACATCCACCTAGACTCGACTCAATCAACCTTTACCTAACCCAGAATCCAAAAATCAAGCCCAAAACACCCTGCTACTCTTTTTTTCCTGCCAGTTTAAAGTCATTTTAATCGAGTTAATCCTTATATTCGATTCAAAAGGCTAATTTTATGCAAGTTTAGGAGTCCCGTAGTCTGAAGCAAGGATCCATCCATTCGAGTCAAGGGTCTAAACCTAGTTAAATCCACGTTTTTAGTCAAAACTCGAGTTTAAACCCAAAACACCAATCCATTCGAATTCAAATTCCAATATTCAAACAGAAATCAATTCAAGCTCAATTTCAAGAAAAATTCAAGTGCATGCAATATCATACGACATAATCAAACATGAAAAAGAAATTGGATTACCTCAAAGTTTCACAGAGAAACGTGATTGGCACGATGACGAAGGAGAACCTCTCACTCCTCTATCACTTCTGGGATAGTAAACCTCTTCACCGCCAGCTTTTGGAGCCAATGGGCCACTGAAACGTACGTTGTGGGATCGAAGATCCCCAGCATCCCGGGGACCCCCACCGGCAGCTCCTTCTCACCGCCCACGCCCCCATCGCCGCCTCCTTTGTCTTCGGCACTACCACCATCGTAGTCGCCTCCTCTAGCCGCACCACCTTCAATGCCACTGCCGTTAAATCTAAAACCAAGTCTCCCCGTGAGAGCTGTGAATACAACCAAAACCAATGAAAAAAGAAACATGGTGACGAAGAAACATGGTGATGAGAGAGATACGAGAGAGACAAGAGATACAAGAGAGAGACGTGAGAGAGATGTGATAGAGAATCGAGCAAGGGAGATGATAAAGAGAATCAAGCAAGGGGGATGAGAAAGAGAATCGAGCAAGAAAGATGAGTAGAATAAGGAGAAGAAAGAAATTTGAAGCTTAGTGCAAATTAGTTTTTTTCGAACTAGCCTCGGAATATGACTATCATTGACCTTACAGCCGTGAGGTCCAAAAGTTTTAAAACCTATGGTCGTTAGTATTTTCTCCAAACCGCAACATTTGGTTGACCAGACTGCTATGTTTTTTTAAACGTTTTAACTGGTCGTGATATATACCCTCAGGCCCCAACTTAGCTTGGGCAACATAGTACAGGCCGCTAGCTTTGAAAAGAAACGGCCCCATGTTGTTATGCCCCTTTATCCTTTAAAACATCTTTGAGTTATCCTGTTTGGGCTGTGGATGTTTCAAAACCCTTTTTAGCCCCTCTTCTTTTTGAATAAATGCCTCCCTTTTTTTAGCTCGACCAATCGGTCCCCGACATGATCTAAAACTGTCCCTAACACCTCTGGTCCTTCTCATAACCTTAAACTGATCCACTGGTCCCCAACATGACCTAAAACTATCCCTAGCACCTCTGATCCTCCTCATGACCTTAAACTGACTCACCAGTCCCTAACATGACCTAAAATGGTTCCTAGCGCATTCAGTCCTCTTCATGACCTTAAACTGACCTACTGGTCCCCAACATGACCTAAAACTGTCCCTAATACCTCCGGTCCTCCCCATAACCTTAAACTAACCCACCAGTCCCTAACATGATCTAAGATTGTCCCTAGCATCTCTGGTCCTCTTCATGACCTTAAATTGACCCACTGATCCCCAACATGACCTAAAATTATCCCTACCCTTCCTAGTCCTCCTCATGACCTTAAATTGACTCGCTGGCTCCCGACATGACCTAAAACTATCACTAGCACCTCCGGTCCTCCTCATGATCTTAAACTGACTCACCGGTCTTCGATATGACCTAAAACTGTCCCTAGCCCCTCCGGTCCCCCTCATAATCTTAAACTGACTCACCCGTCTCTGATATGACCTAAAGCTGTCCCTAGCCCCTTCGGTCCTCCTCATGACCTTAAACTAACTTGTCAGTCTTTGCACGTCCTAAAATCTTGCCCCATTTATTCGGTCCTCCATGACCTAAAATTTGCCCCTTTCATCCTTCAATTATAACGACCCTAAGCCTATTTACACGTTCGCATTTGCACCTAATCGCATGGTATTGTGTTTTCCATACATCATGATTAAACTGCTTGCATCATATGCACTGTCCCACAAACTATGACTAGTCTGATCCCTTACAACAGGGGTATATAGGAAGCTCGATGGACATTCGGGTTCGACCACGCCTTTCTGCATGTTTTGTTTGTGCTTAAGATTGGTGGCTTGTTCGATCAGTTTATCTCTAGAGCTTTGACATTCACTTGCACCACGAGTTCCTACAAGCTCTGTCAAAGAGGGGCAACTGTAAACACCCCAATCTGACCAAGCCAAATCTTAAGCACCCACCTCGAATGTGCCCTGATAACGAAAGAATGAGAAACAAGCTCGGAGATCCTCTTAAGCAAGCAAAAATACAAAAACCATCAAACAACCCCAGTCGTGACCTTTATTTCTAATGGCCACCACAAATTGATTCTCACCACCACATTTTGATCTTGGCCACTACTTTTTATGTAACAGATGTGACATTTTGATTCTAACCGCAATATTAGGCTACCATAAATGTAGCGGCCTATTTTGTAAAAAGCATAAAGGTTACAGCCAGAACTATTAAAAAGTAAAAAGGTAACGACCGTTACTATTACCACTTTTGGGACATGTAGTTGCATCCCGTAGGGGGTCTTCTTTGCCCGTTTTACCTATAAATAGACACCATATTCAAGCCAAAACGAAGGGAGAGCAGTTTCAAAGCACCCTTACTCTGCTAAAATTTATTCTCACCCAATAACTTATACTTCCCAAGTCATTTTTGTGTTCTTGCTTGCCTTGGAAGAGTACCTAGAGCTTGTATTGAATTAGAGGCATCCCATCTTCATCCCGAGGGACCATTCAAGGTGGTTATACACACGAGGTAACTATAGGAACCACGACTTTTCTCTAAACCCTCATTTCCTTCCTCCGAGGGTGTCGTGGGTGAGGTTTTCTTCATTTTATTGATTATTTAACATCCTTTTTAATACAAGTATTATTTATTCTAGTTTTTTTCCTTGCTAATAGTATTCTTGTAACTTTATGTCTCTATATTTGTTACTGTTCTCATTTTGTTTTGGAACCCACAAGCACACTAAGCACATTTGAAGTTCTCTAGGGTTCATAGAATCTCACGGTCGTGACCTTTTAATGATACGACCGTGTGGTTTCTTAAACCAATATTAACGGCCATGAAGAATATATCCTAGCCGCCATCTTTTTTATCGAAAATAGTACTAACCGCGTGGTTAAATACCAAGCCGTCATTTTTAGACCTGTACAAGGAACGGTCATGTGGTTTATTTACCCAAGCCGTGACATACCTTTTAGGTGGAAATTGTAAGAAAAATGCTTTAAAAACCTTCTATTGTTTATTCATGCCAAGCTCCATTTTCTTTTGTATATTTCTATTTTGTTTCTTTCCTTCTACAACTTAGCTTGTTCTTTTAATAGCTGATAATCAATAGATCTAGCTCGAAATAGATGAGTTATGGTCTTTGTATTTCGTGCCTTCATTTTTCATGTATTTTGTTGGCATGCAACACGACAGCCGCAACTTCTTTATATCACAACCGTATATTTTGTGAGTCTAATATGCAGGCCGCACAATGGTTACAAATACCGCTAGTTTTGTTTCTATGATTGTCACGGTCGTCACATTTATTTGACTACAGCCCTAAGATTTTGTAAGGCCAGTACATGAGAAATGTGTTTATCGTGACCTATTACTCATTTTTTATATTTATATGCTCTATTTTGAGTTATTATTTGTACAAAAGATAAAGGATGGTGGACTTAGTCTAAGATCCATAGGTCATAGCCTCTATCCTACTTATCTTATAAGTTTGGGCCCCTTTTTATGGTCCTCGCTTCATGTCCATACCCTTTTGGAACCATGAAAACTACAGTCGCAACTTTGTTTTGTCAAGGCCGTGAGGTTCATTTATTCTTTTTTATCACGATAATTCTATATTTAGCACAGTCACCACCTGTGTAACCTTTTATGTCATGGTCGTGAGATTTATTGTTATGGCCGTGTGTTTTATGCATATCCAGTAGCTTGAAATAGTATTCTAATCTTTTTTGTTTTGTTTTGTATAGCATGTTTATAGCATGTTAGAAATTGAAACTTTGTTGCATGTCCCTTAGACCTTTATTTGTTTCTTTTCCTGCTCGCTTGCATATTATTTGCTTTACTTTGCTCAAACTATACTTGTGACATATCTAGAAATAATAACCAAATCGCATGATCCTAAGAAGCGTAGTTAGGTTTTGTTTTATTATTTGCTTTTGTTTGAACTCTTTTCAACCTCCTGTTCTGTATATATTACCTTTAAAAAAAGTTTATAATAAGAACCAATATTGACAAAGTAGAGGCCAACCTCACGGTTGGGTGAGAACGGTGCCTAACACCTCTCCTTCTCGTACCTTAGTCCTAGAACTTTTTTTTTTCTCTAGTTATGCTTTTAAAAAACCCATGGCCTTCTTTTTTTTTTCTTGATTTTTTCCAAAAACTATGTGGCGACTCCATTTTGTTTTACAAATGCGTTCGGATATCTTGAATTTTATATTTTATATAGAAAAATAACATTTTTCCAAAAACGATGGATATTTTGAGCATTTTCCCTTTCCAATCTTTCCCGAAAAATGCCCGCAGCATGGACTTATTGTCATTGCCTCAGGGACTTATTGTCACTACCTTGATGGATTTATTACAGAGTCACCCATCTTAAGACTCGTAATGCCTTCACCTCTGTCGATCTAAAGTCTAAGCCATCGAAATCAGAACACTAGTGACGAACCCATGGTGCTCAACAATTTTCACGGTAAATAATTTCTAACATCGGAGACGCACCCAAGGTGTTCACAGGGAATATATTCCAAAATAGTTATAAAACTAGCAATCAAGGATACCCTAAACTTATAACCGAGAAAGAGAATAACTCCAATATGTCCCAACTCACAATGGTAGATACAAAATGGACTCCAAAATGTCAGAATATAAGCGTGACAGTGCCCATGATTTGCAACATGCATCTCAAGTATAATTATTTATAGTGTGGCATTAAACTAAGCATGGCATAGCATATGATACAACTTCATTAAAGCACAACGTAGAAGCATATGAAGTATAAGTCATAATTTTCAAGACTTTATTCAAACTTTATAGCAGGAAGTCTAATCATCATATAATTACTTTAAAACATTAATCATCTAATTTAAATCAATTAAAGCATATACTTTAAGTCCCACAACAAAGATATATTCCACCATACACTTAACAACTAAAGGGCCAATTTTCAAGTACCAATTTAAAAAGGACAACAGCGTTTTGGGATACTTAGACTTAGAATTAAGTTCTGATTTTTTGTCACCATTTAGATAAAAATATTTTCTACAATTTGTATGTTTAAAAACTAAGGTCAAATCCTAAGAAAAATGGGTGAATAAAATTATACAAGTGAAAATGGTTTAGCATTTTACAGAGAAAAGTACAAAAAAAGAGCCTCGATTGGTCTCAATTTTAGGGTATCAAAATAGGTCTTACATGTCTAATTTTTGGATATGTTCTAGTTTCATATGTTCTCTACAAGTCTCATAAATAGTGTTCAGGATAGTTGTTTGAAGCAAGTTAGAGAAATAAGTCATTTTGTAAAATAGGTTCAGTTAGTCGTAAAATATACAACAGAACCTATTTTCAACAAAGGGTTTAAAAATAGTTGGGGGCAACATCCATGTCAGAGTTGTATACTAAGAAACCCTGAATTTTGTTAGTTTTAGTATTTTATCTTATTCTTTAACAAAATTATTTTTTATTTTTTGAGAATCTTAACGAGTAATGTATGTGATATCATTTCTTTAGTATTATACATGGATATCTTTTATTTTGTATAGTATTTAATCTGGTGTGTAGAGTACGGCTTGCACACAGAAGATCAGATTATAGGTCTTTACAGAATATAAGTTTACGCTTCACAATTTAGATGGAATTGGAAAAATTATCGGTACGACTGTAGTACAGAGTTTTAGTAAGTATGTTTTACTTACGAAAAACAGATAATAGTGTCGTATATTATTCTAACTTTTTGTGTTAGTACACATTGCGTATTAAACATAACCACATTTGGGTAATTAATTTTATACTGATTATATAAATTAATTCACACCACATGGTTATTATGAGTGTTTATACTCTTAATCCTGAAAAAATTATTAATCGCGTATATTTAGTATTCATTATTTTGATTCATTAGAGCGCATAATTTTTTATGGGTCAATATTTCCGATGAGTTAGATAATGGTATTAAATATATGGCCAATATTAATTATTAACGGAATTCACGATACACCCTTAAGAAAATTTATAAGTTTTGACCGAGCCAAACCATACAGGTGGATTTATTTATTCGGCCGTCAAATAAATTGACCAGAAGGGCTTACAGAATTTTAAGAAGTCGATTAAATTAAATTATCAGTAATTAAATTTAATTAGAGGGTATTGAAAATCTTAACATAGAGAGATGAGTTAAGCATTTTATAACAGAAGCTCAAATATTCGATTTTGAAAATATGACTGGGAGTAAAATTACAATTCTTTAGTAGTATGAATTGTAATATATGTTTTATGAAATTGTCTTAGGGGTAGGCGAGTTTTCATAATTACATTAGAAACCCAAGTCATATTTACTCCACAAGTCTCTACTGTAGTCTTATATATATGCAGTTATACTAACCATAGCCCACATTTCATATTACATTCATTATTGAATTAGAATTTCCACATAAATCTTAGGTGGCTAGATTAGTAGGTTCAAGATCATGATAGATCGTAATCCACTCCACGTTCGTGACTCGCATCCAAAAATACGGTAGAAGGCTTGATCGGGGCTTCAACTCGAAAGATTCACATTCGTGGTTATTACAATAATCGAAATCATTCTACCAAATTTTGAAATGTATAATCCTAAATCTAACTTTGGGAGTATGAGTTTTATTTTGATCGTTCGACATCCAAAAATTTTAAACTGGAGCCTATTTCGGTAATTGCCCATCTAGTATTTTTTTACTCAAAAAAATCATATTCAAATTAATAATTTTGGCAGTTTACCTCTAACAATTAGTATCAAAGCCGTTTTGATTAATGAATATGATTTAATCGATGGATCGAGTAACTTTAGAACTGTGCTAACTTTGTTTTGCAAATGTTTTAATCCTGATTTTATGATCATCGTTATATTCATGTTTGATTGAATAATTTAAATAATGATTTAATTAATTTTTTTAATCATGATGGTTGATCGTAATAGTTTAGACTTTTTATATCGATTATGAGCTTTCGGGACATAGGTTGCGATGTAAAAACTTTATTTGTTCTTTAGATATTGTTCCATGTATCTAAGAACAAGTTTGAATACACGAAGAATACGAAGAACAAGCACCGGCGGCACCGGGGATGATTTTGGGTGTTTCAGACCATGGATCGCGATGGGTTTTTCATGGATTTTGTGACAGATTTTTCGAAAAATTTTTTAAAAATTTTAGGCTTAAAAATTAGCATCAAAATAGTTTTCAAAAACACAAAAAAACCGACACAAAATAGCCTCACCGACGGCGCCTTTGGCGGTGGCGGTTCGAGCCATTTTGGTTGTTTTTTAGGTGTTTTAAAACTTTTTTTGAGCAGATTTTTAAGTATAAAACAGCATTAAAATATGGTTGAAAACAGTCTTAAAAGTTGTGCAAAACAAACGCAAAAAGTGGCACAAAAATAGCAGTAGCAGCGGGAAGCAATGGCAGCGCCGAGGCTATTTTCGGGGGCTGTTTTGATGCTTTTTTGGGACTATTTTTGGGGCGTTCTTCAGGGTAATATATGTTTATATATCAGTGCTAAAAATAGTAAAAAATCAAAGCGGAAACAACCACAGAAGTGTTAGGATTGATATATTAAAAATTGTGTTTTCAGTATTTAATTTAATTTTAATAAAATTAATTATTTTTATTTTATAAGAATCTTTGTGAGTAATGTATATATATCATTTCTTTAATATTACGCATGAATGTCCAATATTCTGTACAGTATTTAATCTGGTGTGTAGAGTACGGCTTACACATAGAAAATCAGATTTTAACTTCTTATAGAATATAATTTAATGTTCAAAGTTTATATAGAAATGGGCATATCATCAGTACGACTGTAGCACAAAATTTTAGTAGGCTATCTTGGTTACGTGAATAGATAATAGTGTCGTCTATTATTCTGACTCTCTATGCTAGTACACTTTGTATATATTGAACGGGACATATTGTGGAATTAATTTTATACTGACTATATAAATTAATTCACACTCCAAGGTTATTATGTATAGTTCATATACTCTTAATCTTAAAATAATTATTGATTTGTATATATTTAATATTTGTTATTTTAATTCATTAGATGGTGCAATCTTATATGGATCTATATTTTCGGTGAGTTGGATAACAGTATTATTTATATGGTGAATATTAATTATTGACGGAATTCACGTATCGAAAGATTGGAATTAATGATACCCCCTTAAGAAAGCTTATAAGTTTTGATCGGACCAAACCCTGTAGGTAAATTTGATTATATGGCAGTCAAATAAGTTAATCAGAAGAGTTTAAGAAATTTAAAGATGTCGATTAAATTAAATTGTCAGTAATTAAATTTAATTGGCGGATATCAAAAATCTTAATGTGAGAAGAAATGGTAAGAATTTAATAACATGAGCTCAATGCAAGAAGGTCTTGAGATTTTGGGTTAGAGTGCAATTATAGTTCTTTAGCGGTGTGAACTGTAATTTAGTATTTTATAAAAATTGCAAAAATCGCTGCTATTTTTTCATAATTGCAGATACCGCTAAGAGGTTTGTTTAATTACGGAAACCTCTGATGGGTGTCTATGTTCTATTGGAAATTTTACTTATAATTACTCCATAGGTTCCTACTGTAGCTCTATAAATATGCGGGTGGGCTGAACTAGTTTTATAACTTATATTTTAAGACTGAAGTTGTTCAAATTCTAGATAGATTATAGCACACACTACATTCAAGAATAGCATATGGAAATATAGTAGAAGGTCTGATGGGAGTTTCAACTCGGAATCAAAAACATAGTTAAAGATTTGATTGGTAAAAAGTATTCTTCTAAATTAACTTTGGTTACACGAATTTTATTTTTGATCGTTCGACGTCAAAAGTATTATCTGAACCCCGTTTTGGCGTTTGCCTGTCTAGTTAATTTTTTTTATCAAAAATCGTTTATAAAAACAATGATCTTGGTAATTTTGCCTCCAACAATTGGTATAAGAGCCGTTTTATTTTTTATTTACGATTATCAAGATCTGGTAGTTTTAGAACTGTGCTAACTATTATTTTGCAGGTGTTCTAATCCCGATTTTATGATCGTTATATTATTATTCATGTTTGATTGAATGGGTTTATATGATAATTTTTTTAAATTACAGGGGTTGACCATGATAGATTGAATGTGAGTCTTCGGAATATAGAATCAAAGTAATAGCAAGTTATTTGTTTTTAAATATCTGTTTAGATTATTTAAGAACATATTGAATATGTCCAAGAACACAAAGAACAGGTGGCGGCTCCGGTGGTGGTTTCAAATTTTTACGAACCACGGATCGCAGTAAGTTTTTTAACGATTTTAAACAATTTTTTTCAGTAAGTTTTTTACAGTATTTATACATTAAAAACATCAGTAAAAATAAGTCAAAATAGAGAAAAAAAAAATAGCAAAAATAGCCCACTATTGACGGTAGTTCGGCAATGGTTTTGAAAATTTTTGTGTTTTTTTGGACTATTTTTATAAAATAGTAGTAAACATACCTCAAAACGCTTTATAAAAACCTTTAAAAAAGGGCCAAAAATAGTGCACAAACAGGTGGCAAACAGCGGAGCGGCGGTGGCGCTGCGCGGCGCTGGTTTGGGGTTGTTTCGGAACTGTTTTCAAGGTGTTCTTCGAAGCAACATGTGACTAGATATTTGAGCTATTTTTTTAAGAAAAAATTGGCGCGAAAGAACCACCCCAAAAAGCCCAAACAACCCACTATTTAGGGTGACGACAGACTGTTTCAAGCAGCTTTTTGGCTATTTTTGAGCAAATATTTTGATGAAAAAGTATTAATTTTTGAGAGCTTTCTTTCGATATAAAAATTATCGAAAACAGAGCTCGGATGAGGCGACAAAAGCCACCTGAAGGAGGTGGCACAAGGCGGCACTAGTGGACTGATGGTAGCCGACGGTTTTGAGCTGGTCCGATGCTATTTTTTGGTCATTTTCTGATATGTTCAAAACTGATACAATATACCAGTATATATCGAAGTGTATCAGGGTATCCTGATGCAATCGGGACATAAGAATCAAAAACGAATAAGGATTGTTGCAGCTTATCTTCAACAGGAGTTTGAAACTCACGAGAGTTTCTATTCGATCATAAAATTGGAATATATGCATATCGTGTTTATATATATATGAGCTGCGTGGATAATTATATATCTATTTTATTTATTCTATTAATTTAATTAATTCAAAATTTTGATTTTAATTAAAATATTTTGTAATTAAAAATAGGGATAATTACACTTACCTCCCCTGATATTTAAGCTTATTACAAGTACCTCCCATGTGGTCTCTGAAATTACACTAATCTCCCATGAGATTTAATTTTAATATCAATTGCACCCCGACTGTTAAAATTTTTGTTAAAATTTAACAGAATCCACCCCTGCCACCCCAAAACCACCATTCCCACCCAAAAATCACCATTCAAACCACTTTCCCCCTCCTAAAACCACCATTCCCACCCCAAATTTCAATGGAATTATGATTTTGGAAATGGTAATTTTGGGGTGGAAATGGTGATTTTGGGGGAGAAAGGTGGTTTGAAGAGTGGTTTTGGGGTGAAAATGGTGATTTTGGGGTGAGAGTTGCAGTTTTCGTTAAATTTCAATATAAATTTTAACAGTTATTGTGCAATTGATGTTAAAATTAAATCTCATGGAAGGTTAGTGTAATTTCAGAGAACACAGGAGAGGTCCCTGTAATAAACTTAAACCTCATGGGAGGTAAATGTAATTATTCCTAAAAAATAAAATTAAGTTTTTTTAATTAACTAATTTTAATTAAATAGAAAAACTTTAAATATTTTATTTTTTACAAAATATCATGTTTAAGATAATTTTTCATAAAATCGAATATCTTGAAAAAACGTGAAAATTAATTCTGAATTTTTAATTAATTAAATAAATAAAATATTTAATCGAAATAAATTATTATTTTTTAAAAAATGTGAAATAAAAAATAAAATAAATAAATATCTTTAATCAATATCTTAGCTGAAAAGCTAAAAAAAAACTGTACATTTATTAAATTTTATTTGTTACGCATTTAAACACGAAAAGATAGTTTGATAAACTGAAATATTTGGAATCATGTACATAAAAAGATATTTGATTCTTTCAGATCGTGTGATTTTTTAAAATTAATAAATTTATTTTAATTAAACGAATTTTTATAACTCTCAAATTTTTTTAAAAATTCTATTAGAGAGATAATTTATTCATATATAAATTCTACGGTCTCTATGACCAGTTTGTAGGTGATACAATTAAACCCCGCGAGTTGGCAATAAAGCCTTCCTCCCCATTGGACAGATTAATTACAGTATCGTCAGTACAAACTTCTTTTATGGATAATTCTGAATAATTATTAGTGTGAATCACTTCTCCATCTGAAGTATTCATTGCAAAACGATTAATTTTGGAATTAGGTAATGGTTAACACTTAACTGTATATAATAATATCCTCTCCATCTGAGTCACTACTATTATATACTGGACCGAAACTATGTCAATTATTTAATTTTACTTGGCATGGTCAGTTGCCTAGATAGTAAAATTAATAGGGATTGACTTGTCGGGTCATATGATAAATAGTAGACATCCTCCCATCGAGGCATACTATTCACTGGGTTCCAGGCTACTGGCGAATTTATTTTAAAATGGTAGAAAAAACCAAATTAAAATAAATTCAAAGTTTTACTCGTCATAATAAATAATATTTTTAATTATGTGATCATCATAATTAAAATGGCTTTTAACCCACTCGTTTCAATACTTAAAGAAAACAAACTTACAAGACCAAATTATGTTGACTGAAAACGGAACTTGGACATTATCTTAACTGCTAAGGATTACAAGTTTATATTGACTGAGATATGTCCATCGCTTTCCGGTGTGGGGGCAACCGAATAAGAAACTCAGGCCCATCAGAAGTGGTAAAAAGCTAATCAACTGGCTCGATGTTACATTTTGTCTTTCATGTCAAATATTTTACAACATCGACATGAGTTTATACTCAGTGCCTATGACATGATTATGAACCTCAAAGAAATGTTTAGGGATCAAAATCGTGCTACTAGGAAGATGGCCATGAAATTTCTAATGAATGCAAACATGGCTGAAGGCACCCTAGGAAGGGATCATGAATAGAAGATAATTAGTTTTCTGAATGAACTGGAGATCCTTAGAGGTGAAATTGACAGAAAAACCTAAGTCAATATCATACTCCAGTCACTGCCTTAAAGTTTTAAGTAATTTTTCCTAAACTACACCATAAACAAGCTTAGCTTTTCATTGGCAGAACTTCGTAAAGAGCTTCAAACAGCTAAGGGTGTTCTTAAGAAACCAGGTTCTGTGCATGTGTCTGAGAAGGGCTCTTCATCTAAGCCAAAAGGTAAGAAGAAGAAAAAGGTTCAGACACATGGAGGCATAGCTCCGAAAGTAATTAAGGAACCAAAAGTTGGTGTGAAGAAGTCGAGAGGTAAGTTCTATCACTATAACCAGTTTAGACATTGAAAAAAGCAGTATCCAATTTTTCTCAATAAACATAACAAATCAAGTAATTTCTATTCACTAGTAGTTGAAACATATTTAACAGTGTTATCTACTAGTACCTAGTGTGTAGATACAAGAGCGACTAATCATATTTACAATTCTTTGCATGAGTTCCAAGAAACTAGGCAGCTTAATGATGGAAAAATCTACCAGTACATGGGCAATAATACAAGGGTGGCAGCAGTTGTAGTAGGAGATGTCACTCTCAATTTTAGTAGAGATAGGATATTTCTTCTAAAAAATTGTCTTTATGTACCTTCAATTAGAAAATATTTAATTTTAGTCTTGAGCCTAATAAAGAACAAATATTCTGTTCATTTTGTTGCTCTATAGTTGTGAAGAAAAATAAATATTTTATTTATTCTAATATATTGGTGGGTGATCTGCATGTCGTATTTTCTCTCTCATATACTGTAACTAACTGAAATTAATAACACATCTAATTTACCATATAAGATAAAGTTTTCTTCTTTAATGAAAAAAATATTTTTTTGGCACTTACGCTTAGATCATATAAATCTAAAAAGGATAAACAGACTGGTAGCAGATGGATCTTTGAGTTCATTAGAAGTAGAGACACTTCTAGTCTGTGAATTTTTCTTGGAGGGTAAGATGACCAAGAGGCCCTTTCCGACCAAAAACTATAGAGCTAAAGAACCATTGGAGCTTATTCATTCTAATGTGTGTGGTCTTATGACATTCTGCGCTAGAGGTGCCTTTAAGTACTTCATCAGTTTCATTAATGACTACTCAAGGTATGGATACATTTACCTGATGCACCGTAAGTCTGAATGCTTTAAAAAATTTTAAAAATTCAAGGTGAATGTGGAGAAGCATCTGGGTAAAAGTATCAAATCACTACGATCCAACCGTGGTGGAAAATACATCTTTGGAGAGTTTAGGGACTACTTATCATCAGAGGAAATTATATTCCAATTGACTGCACCTGGCACTCTGCAACAGAATGGTGTAGCAGAAAGAAGGAATAGGACTCTTATAGAGATGGTAAGATCCATGATGAGTTATTCAGGTTTACCCAATTCATTTTGGGGACTCGCTTTAGAGACAATAGCTTACATTCTGAACTTGTTACCTTCTAAGTCAGTACTTTTTACTCCCACAAAATTGTAGACCGGGCGTAAACTTTGTCTGAAACACATTCAAATTTTGGGGTGTCTAGCACACATGCTGAAAGAAAATGCGAGTAAGTTAGAACTGAGGACAGAAGTTTATTTTTTTGTGGAGTATCCCAAGGGAACGAATGGTGGTCTCTTTATAATCCTAAAGATTAGAAGGTCATTATTAGTACCAACGCCGAATTCTTGGAAGAGATTTAATTATGGATCACAGGCCCAATAGCAAAATTATTTCAAAAGAATTGAAAAAAAATACGAGTAGAACGAAAGAGGAATCAAAATTCACTGATATTCCATTATCTAGTTGTAGTGGGAGGATTATCTAGATAAGTGCAAATCAAGAACATGGTGCTGATGCATAGGGTTCAGATTCTACACAGCGTGTTACTGCTAGTACAGAAACACAGGTAGTGCCTTATCGTAGTGGGAGGGTTGTTCATTAACCAGATCGGTATATGTTCTTGGGAGAGTCTTTTGACAAGATCTCGACAGCATTGTATACCGAGCCCTGTAACTACAATAAAGAATCTATGTATTACAATCAGGTCTGGAATGTGTAGAATCACCCAAAAGGATACAATCCATTATATACAAGTGGATCTACAAGAGGAAGAGAGGAGCAGACAGAAAGGTTAAAGCCTTCAAAGCTAGGCCTATTGTTAAAGGGTTTGTAGCGTTCTTTTGGAATAGACAAATAATAAATAATAATGGAGAGGTAAAATTCGTAAAGTAGTCAGAAACACAAAACGGAGAGAGACGAGATTAGGTGAATGAGAAGGGCTAGCTGAGTTTAGAATACCGGCAGTATGAATGTATTCTATGAAAATCTAATTGATCCGAAAGCATGACTATCCCCCCTATTTATAGCACTCAAAGGAGCTATATTGGAGTTCAGATAGGACTCTTCCAAGAGATTTAATCGAATCATGAAAGGTGATTTTTGGGAAATCAAGAAATTCTATCACAATAATCAACCAAGAAATTCTATTCCAACTCAGGTAGGTCAGCCGACGAGTGTCACATGGGTACCTGACCCACTCGGGTCAAGTATCCGACCCACTTGGGTGGAGTGACTCGAGTGGGTTTGTTTCGTAGCTCGACAAATTCCTTTCCTTAGCCACCAAACCACATGTCTCCCAACGTCCCGTGCAGGATTGTACTGCCATTGTCTTCATTGTCCCTGGGACAGTCTTTCGATTCTCATAGGAATCTATAATCATACAGTCTGTGCTATATCTTGGTTGTTTAGTCTGTGCTGAGCTACATAGTCGGTGCTATATCATCATGATTAGGTAGTCAGAGCTACATTACAGTCTATGCTGTCTTCACGACCCGTGTCGTGGTAATAATACAGTCTGTGCTATCTTCATGGTCTGTACCATAGTAATAATACAGTCTGTGCTGTCTTCATGGTCTGTGCCAAGGCAAGTAGTCAGGGCTACGCTTCATAGTCTGTGCTATGAAATATCTTCATTCGTAGTTAGGGCTACGCTTCATAGTCTGTGCTATAGAATGTCTTCTACCTCTGCACGATGAATAGCGATATTAGTTGGCTGAGTTATAGGGAGTTCCAGCAGCTCGAATCCCCAGTAACTCAAATAGGTCAAGTCTGGGTCTTCTTGTAACTTGGAGTTGTATGCCCAATTTACTGATAGAGTAAAATTAGCCTACTTAAGCAACTCGAGTTACTTGAGTAACTCAAGTGGGTAAGTCTTTTGGGCCTATTAACTTACTTCTGCTTTGTTGATTAGTTCAGGTTAAGGAATGTATGATTCAAATACTTAACCCTCTTCGTAGTTCATATTCAAGTCACTAGTGGAATGAGTAGTTTATTCGATCACCCGAGTACCTCGATTAGAGTAGTTGACATTGGTTAAATAGAAGAATATCTGAGTTACTGGAGAGGCGAGCAACTCGGTTCATGGCTGACTCAAGTTATGAGTAGATGAGTTGCTCGAGTCATAAGTGACTCGAGTGGATGTATTGTTTAAATCATGTTGTTAAGAAGAAGAAATAATTCTTGTCGCCAAAATAATGTTCTGTACTCAAACGACCTAAGACATCATGTAGCTCTACTGTACGAATAGGTCTATAGTACTTGAGTAGGTCTACTGTATGAGTAGTTCTACTGTACGAATAGCTCTATCGTACCCAAGTAGGTCTACTGTACCCGAGTAGCTCTACTACATGAGTAGCTCCACTGTACCGGAGTAGCTCTACTGTATGAGTAGCTCTACTACCTGAGTAGGTCTACTGTACGAGTAGCTTTATTGTACCTGAGTAGCTCTATTACCCAAGTAACTCTACTACCCGAGTAGGTCTACTATACCCGAGTAGTTCTACTACCCGAGTAACTCTACTGTACTCGAGTAGTTCTACTGTACGAGTAGCTCTACTGTACCCGAGTAGTTCTACTGCACGAGTAGCTCGGATGCCATACGCACCTTGAGAAGTTTTGCACTGACCTTCTTTCATCCTTACTCTTAATATTGGCTTACTTAAGATATCCGCCATAGTGGCTTGGCCCATAATTATTTATGTATTTATTATTCAAAAAAAAATTATATCTTAATAAGCGACAACCTACCTACATTTTGTCCCCTGCGCATGTGTGATATATATAATATCGCGCGCGCGCACTTATTACCTAGTCGTTGTGACTCCTCGTCTTCCTCAGCCAATGATTTGCACCATTACTTTGAGTATTCGAACGGTCTCTCTATTCTTCTGTATAAGCCCTTCTCTTGGTGATTTCTTTTTCTCTTCCCTTTTTATTTTTTGGGTCTTTCAAAGGCTATTGAGACTTGTGTTACATCAGTGTGGAAGGAGCTCGATTTGACTAGCGGCTTGATAGTATTACAGAGGTTATGGGCGGGTCATGACATTCAACAGCCAGATCTTTAAATCGTTTAACATACTCAAGCAAGTCATCTCGCAGCCTATGCATTTCTCAAAACAAGGTGAGCGTTGTTAATTTCTCATGTTCTTGGATGAACTTTGTGTGGATCTTGTTGACCATATCTTCCCAGGTGATAACTGAACCTGGTGCAAGATTGACATACTAACTATATGCCCTATCCGTCAGGGACTTTGAGAACTCCCGCAAGTGCAATATATGATCTCCTCTATATGCCCCCAGTGTTTCGACGAACCTGACCACGTGTTCCTTGGCGTTTCCATTCCTTCCATCGAATTTTGTGAATTTTGGGGCGATATATCCTTTGGGGTAAGGCACCCTTAAAAGGTACAGTGGATAAGGTGACTGGATATCCGGATCTGGTAAGGATGGCAGTTGTCTCTTTTTCCTCTCCAGCTGAAACATTGATTGGACATCTGCAATTGTGGCAAACTGAGCCTGCGTTCCCGGTAGAGCGAGATATGGGTTGATAGACCCGGACATCATTATCGGGGTAACCTGCGCTTAGGGCCTGATCTATTTTATTGGCTGATGCTGACCCATTGAGGTCACCTATGGATGTATTGGCGCCTTCTCTGTTGGTAGCCTCTCGCTTGGAGCCTCTGCCCGATTGGCATTTATTACTGCCACCATGATCGAATTAGTTAGCCCTGCGATAGCATTCAGGATGCTAGTTTGGCTATCTTGAATAGCCTGTAACGCATCCAGAAATAGGTCATCGAAGTTGTTGTTGGGATTCATCTATTGTTCCGCGCCAGGCTCAACATTGCGGTTGTTGCCGTTGGAATGACTCTCTGACATGACTGGTTTAGGGGTTGTGTGTAATTCGCTCTTTAATGCTGACCATTCCCAAATTCACCTCCCCAACGGAGTCGCCTTATAATGTAGGATTCTTTTGGAATAGACAAATAATAAACAATAATAGAGAGGTAAAATTTGTAAAGTAGTCAGAAATACAGAACGGAGAGAGACGAAATAGGGTGAGGGAGAAGGGCTAGCTGAGTTTGGAATACCGGCAGTATGAACGTATTCTGCTATCAAAATCTGATTGATCAGAAAGCAGGACTATTCCCCCTATTTATAGCACTCAAAGGAGCTATGTCGGAGTTCAGATAGGACTCTTCCAAGAGATCTAATCAGATCATGAAAGGTAATTTTTGGGAAATCAAGAGATTCTATCCCGATAATCGACCAAGTAGTGTTCTATTCCAACTCAGCTAGGTCGATCGACGAGTGTCACATGGGTACCCGATCCACTCGGGACAAGTATCCGACCCATTCGGGTCGAGTGACTCGAGTGGGTTTGTCTCGTAGCTCGACAAATCTCTTTTCTTAGCCACCAAACCACATGTCTCCCGACGTCCCGTGCAGGATTGTACTGCCATTGTCTTCATTGTCTCTAGGATAGTCTTTCAATTCTCAGAGGATTCTATAATCATATAGTCTGTGCTATATCTTGATTGTTTAGTCTGTGCAGAGCCACATAGTTGGTGCTATGTCATCATGATTAGGTAGTCAGAGCTACATTATAGTCTATGCTGTCTTCACGACCCGTGTCGTGGTAATAATACAGTCTGTACTGTCTTCATGGTCTATGCCATGGTAATAATATAATAAGTGTTGTCTTCATGGTCTATATCATAGTAATAATACAGTCTGTGCTGTCTTCATGGTCTGTGCCATGGCAAGTTGTTAAGGCTACTGTCGTAATCAAAGCTACGCTTCATAGTCTGTG
Organism: Heliamphora exappendiculata; assembly: GCA_034768845.1. Taxonomy (NCBI): domain Eukaryota; kingdom Viridiplantae; phylum Streptophyta; class Magnoliopsida; order Ericales; family Sarraceniaceae; genus Heliamphora; species Heliamphora exappendiculata. The sequence continues at coordinate 1,266 of JAOTRH010482716.1, read as the reverse complement.
CTATGGAATGTTTTCATTCGTAGTTTGGGCTATGCTTCATAGTCTGAGTTATGGAATGTCTTCTACCTCTGCACGATGAACAACGATATTAGTTTGCCGAGTTATAGGGGGTTCCAGCAGCTCGAATCTCTAGTAACTTGAATAGGTCAAGTTTGGATCTTGTTGTGATTTGAGTAACTTTGAGTTGTATGTCCGATTTACTGATAGAGTAAAATTAGCCTACTCGAACAACTCGAGTAACTCAAGTGGGCAAGTCTTTTGGACCTTTCAACTTACTTTTGCTTTGTTGATTAGTTCAGGTCAAGGAATATATGATTCAAATAATTAATTCTCTTCATCGTTCATGTTCAAGTCACCAGTGAAATGAGTAGTTTATGTGATCACCCGAGTACCTAGATTAGAGTAGTCGACACCAGTTAAATAGAAGAATATTTAATACTACAATAATAGTTAAATATCACACTTACGAAATTAAAAAAATCTCACTTTTAAAAAAAATGTGATTAAAAGTTTTAAAATGATTATTTAATCTCAATTTAATAGATAAAATGTGATTTTATATATATATATATATATTATTACACTTACTAATAAAGTAAGATATTTATTATTTTTTTAATCTCTGTTTTTTTTTAAGAATGTGATTAAAAATATTGTCAAAAAAATCTTTAATGTTAAACACCCGATACAGTACATTCACAATCACCTCATCTCCCAAGAAACCTAATGTCACCAACACAGCAACACAACACCCTTGCGTCGTTCGAAGTCTTCCACAATTCGTCTTCCTCACTCCATCCTCGTGTGCGCTATTCGTCTTCCTCTTCCACCGTCGCGTGGGCCGTTCATCGATCCACCGTCGCTGTGCCTTTCATCTTCACGTCGCTCGTCCAGGTTCTCTCTCTCTCTCTCTCTCTCTCTCTCTCTCTCTCTCTTCTTATATATATATATATATATATATATATGTTGTTCTTGTTAATAGTTAATGTAATTTGTTTCGTTGATATAGTTAGCTATTAATGGTCTTCTCAGGGATTAATTCGTAAACTAGGGTTACGATTCTGGTGATTAGTGTTTTGTTTTCTCAGATTGTGGAATTATTGGGCTTTCCTTTGCTTAGAATTTTAGTTTTCTCAATGAATGCGATTAATTTGTTTACGTCTTCAATTGTTTTTTGAAAATCTCTTCATTTGCTGCTAAAATTTCATTTGGTTTCAAAAAATCCATTTTTTTCTTCTTCTTTTGGGAATGAAATTGCTGCAAAAG
>JAOTRH010482685.1:0-25227 GCA_034768845.1 Heliamphora exappendiculata | reverse complement strand
ATTTGTGTCGACACAAATTGGTTTGTGTCGACTCAAAAGAGTCCTGCTTGCTTTGGCGCTTATTTTTGTGTTGACACAAATTGGTTTTGTGTTGACACTAAACTTTTGTTCCTGAGGATCAACTTGAAGCAAAGTTAGGGTGTTAAATCATTTGATCAATTCATGGTGTTTAACCTTGAGTGTTCAAATTGGATTAACACTTTTATTTTGGAAATAATAAAATATTATCCAATTTTGAAGACATTTATTTATTGAAAATGAATTATCAAAATCATCAAAATTAATTAATGAAGCACTTGGGCTAACAATACATGAATTCAAATCCTAAAGTATGACATAACCACCCACAAAAAGAAACCTTTATAATGAAATGGAACTATCAAAAAAGAGTCATCGAATGTGTAATAGACTAAAAGGTAACTAAACTGTAAGTTCAGGCAAATACATATCACTGTCAATTACATAGTTTAGGGCCACATAAATTTCACGGCTGAGCCTCTAAGAATATATGTTCAACCAGTTAACATGCTCAATGGTCAATAGGGAAGCAAGGTTGGCATTTATTTTTCCACAATATTATATCACATAAAAGTTAAAGAAGATTTTCCCAATATATATTTTCACTCTACTTAAAGTCACAGACAATGTGGTCCAAAATGGTAAATTAAACATATCTTAGCATTAAACATATATTTTTTTATTTCAAATCAGTCTTCCTTTTTTTCTTTTTGTTTCATGGATATGCATAGAAATGTTCCTCGCATTTACATATCCATACGTGAACCATTTTTTTCCTTTCAGCAACAGAAAGAAATTTATTAAAGGAATTTTGTGTAAATGCATACTAACACAAAGTAAAAAGCACAAATGAACACTAGAAATTTGTTGCAATTACCAACATGGAGTTTAGTAATCCAAACTTCATAAATAAAGCATATTAAGTTGGCATGAGGGAAATCTCACACTCTTGGAGTTACTAAACTAAACACACAAACTGGTTCCTTTCCACTTTGGTGCTTTGAGTGGGTAGGAGTCAAAGCACTTGCTGCAAACAAAAAAGGTGGGCCAAAGCCAAACCACCCAAAAGCTTAGGTGGCTTTCTCCATAGATTAAACATTAATAATTACTATGAATGTCAATACTGTTATGCTATATTTAGACATTATCACACGAGAAATGGAGAATCCATCGACCATAAGAATTCAAAAGTTGTCTTCCAAATTCTTAAGCCACCACACAAATGCATTCGCATACCTTTGTTTTCTTTGAATTCGGATCTTCCAGATCATCATTTTCACTTTCATCAGTTTTATGAATCTGTTAATGGAGAAAAGTAAGGCACGATCGTAAAAAAAATTATTTTATAGTTTATAACTTGGTACTGACCACTTTGTTTACCCTCAATCGCTTAGAAGTCATCTCTTTGCTTCATTTCACTGCATCTTCATCTCCAACAGCAGCCTATGCGTATGTAAAATCTAACCAAATTTACAATATGTCATATATTTTATATGTTTCAAACTTGTACTGAAGCCATCATTTGCGACGCATCACTGGACATTTTATATGCGTAACAGCCATAGACACATTAATCCCATACTCCCAGAAACTGATCTTTTAGGCCATAATATATCCCTCCTAAATACCTATTAAATATTGATTTTATCTAAATAAAATAAAAAATTGGGACGTTCCTCGAACCATTTCAAATCCTATAAAGCACGTAATGATATCTTCAAGTAATGAAGTCTTCTCTAAAAATAAGTTCCCAGTGAAGTAACAGAATCTTTCCAACAACCCCTTAAGGCTCTTTCCTTACACTATGCTCAGCATCGCAATTTTAAAAAAAAAAAAACCATGCAATTACTTTTTTCCCTACTTCATTTTTATTTTTATTTTTCTAGTTTTATCACTCTATCTAACCAATCCATATCAGCCGTATAGCTGTTCCATAAAAATTTCCTTTCATGCATTTGTTATCCATAGACATAGCATGCTAGAAGTAACCCTTTGGTTAACAACCTAGTTTGATTATAGGAATCCTATTATCCCCAACTTCTTCATCCTTATAATCTAGCCTAAATAACAAAATTGTTCCCTCTATGATCATGTACAACAAATACAGGTACATGCAATGGAAGGAAAAAGTGATACCATCATCATTCATGAAATGCTAGGGGGAAGTAAGATCAAAATTGACATAGAGTGTTGTAGTAAAATATTACATGAATTTATTAAATTTAACTGACCATATAAACCATAACAAAGTGGAATAGCAAAAGGAAATTTATGTAGTTAACTTAGTAGAGTGGAATATAAGACTTAGTTTGATTTGATTAGGCCTGGTTTGTCCCCGTCATCATCAAATTCACAATGGGTAGGCAGCAAAACTATTAGAATCCAAGTGATTTCCAGATACATGGGTCTTTAAGCCTTTAGTAGCACATAACATAATATAACAGAATCAGTGGTAATAATTAGTGAAGGATTTTAACTTAAAAATCAGAAATTGATAAATAACTTTAGTTTTCTAGCCATTATATACACATTATTATCTTCAATACTTACTAAAAAATTAGCACCTGGAAACCAAATAGGTTTATAGTAAAGCCTGACTATCCAGTTATTACCTAATTTATTCGGCAGCAATGCCATGCCTATAAACATAGAGCAGATAAAGTATCTATTTTTTAACATTTCAACAATGAGTTAAACTACATAACCAACCACCGATCATTTATCACTCTTTCTTAGCGGTAAGAATATGCTATGTTTAGAAGGAAAAAAAAACACACATTCTTTCCTGTAATAAATAGTAATCGGTAGTTGATTATGTAGTTTAACTATGTGTAGTTAGACTTTTCCATCTTTTTAACACCCCGCTTGGGATAATTGCTTATTTATTTATTTTATTTTTCTTATATTCATCTTAGTAAACTTTGTTTATCGTTTCGTTAAACTATTATACTTGACTTCTCTCATCAATACAAGCTAGAAAAATAAAATTTTAAAATCAAAATATAAAAATATTTTTATTTGTCTTTAGTAAAAAAAAATTCATTTTTTTATCCAAATTTGTTACTTGTTTGGTTTATAGCATTCAGACTACTGAAAAAATAAAAACTTTAATTAAAAATAAAAAAAATCATAAAAGATAAAAATAAGTAAATTTTTTAAAATTTGCCCAAACAGGGCAATGTCCACTATCTACCAGTTAAAGTGCCAATCATACGCTTGAAAACTTCAAAATTGCAGTTCCGCAATGCAAAATTTGATGACAAACCTTTTCTGTAGACCGAGCACTTCCATCAACCAATTTCATCAAAGTTTCCTGATCACTACTCTGCAAAACCACAGAAAGGAAAAAGAAAATAAAAAACTCATGTTGAAAAGGGGAGAAAACGACACACCTTTCGTTACCATACTCGAATTGAAACCCTAGATTTCAATTTATTTTATCTCATAGAGATTATTTGACAAAGTAAAAGCTTTAACAAGTCGCCACAAAAAGGTGAAGCTTCCAAGAGGTTCTATTAGCAGTCACCATAATGGAGTTGGCGACCCTATAGTTCAATGTAGCGGTTCAATGATGATTTCACTTGTTTGAAGGTTTTGATGATTGGGTTCAAATACCGAGTTTGGATCATTTTTCGAGGATCGTACTGAGGCACCATTCCAGCAGTTTTCATCATTGGATTCACCTAAGATTGGGCGGGGTCAAATTAGGGTGTCTACAGAAGTGGTGCTGCTTCTTTGAGAATTTGACGAGGCGAAATTTTCGAGAAAATACTTGCAGAACCAGGAAGAGTGTTTCATGGTTAAAATGAACACAACCGTGAGAACAAAAACTTCGTTGTGAAAGTCTTTGTGTAAAGCTTATTGTCTCGATTTACTGCTAAGGCGACACAATTCAGGGCGGTTCCGCCCACTCTTTTGTTGGTAAACCCGATAGGTTCTTACAAGGAAAAGTTTAAGGCTAATCGCTACCTATCCTATGCAGAGACTTTTAGTTGTCTCTCTCTCTTGTCGTAAGCTTTGTAATCTAGGTCTGTACTCCCGCCAATTGAATCCATGGGGGATTGTTGTAAATATGAATTCAATTGGCATCAATACCAGAATTCAATTGACAATTCAATTGGCAATTTTAATACCAGAATTCAATTTTCAATTCAGTACCCTCTTGAATTCTGGTGTAACTCCCAAGAGAGAATACAAGATTACAGTGAGATTTCAAGTAGTGAGAGAGATAAAGACAGACGAGTTACGTTCGAGTAGCCGATCTTTGGACGTGTTCCAACATTTGGGTTATCCGTTTTATCCTGGGAGAGTGACGCTGGTGGAGATACCTACAACACCCTAGGTAGGCAGTAAATCATTCTTAAGGAAACTGCGTCTGCAGGACTCGATTTGCGTATTCTATTCATGTTATTTTCTATATTTTTGTTTTATGTAAATTCAGTATATTGCAATTATTGAAAGTTAATTAACATGTGTTTTCTAGACCATCGAGCATATCTTGTGTTATATTTTGATTATTGGCAACATTGCTGATAGCAAGTGCTTCCAAATGTGTCAGGATTATCCCCAAAGTGTCTACGAGAAAGCTAACTGTTTAGCTTTCAGGCCCGAGAAGGCTGAACCATTCAACCTTTCAAAGGTCAGCCGCGCACGGTTGCCTACGGCCTTAGTCGTTCGGATCTCTATTAAGCATCAAGTCACGCACGACTTACTTATGAAGAAATCGATAAATACACATAGGAAGAAAATGGCTGACATCAGCAGAAAAAGTGTCAACACAAACACTGAAGGTGTAGACACAAATAGCCCAGGTGTCGACACAAACAGAGAAAGTTGTCAACACGAACAACGAAGGTGTCGACACAAATAGAAAAAGGTGTCGACACAAATAGAGAAAAGTGTCAACACAAAAGAACTGAGAGATTCAACGCAAATAGCAAAGAATACTCAACATCAACAGAAAGAAAATGGTCGACACCAATAGAAAAAGTGCCAACACAAGCAGCCAAAATTCTCAAATTTCAAAACAGGCGATTGGGTTATGGCAGAGAGCGAACTAGATTTTTTTTTTTGAAAAATGTTTACCAAAAAAAATTGTGATTCGGATTATTCTGAACAAGATAATTGTTCCCATACTGCAACGAAGATATTGAATCCACAAAACATGAACATACTCACAGAATATGTTAATAGTATAAACATATATTTATACATTTTCTATATGTATTTTCTGGTCATATATGTATAAGACCCGAACCGAGTATGATTGAGTCATTCTTAAGATTGTTGGAAAAATAACACAAGATATGCTTGGTGGTCCAGAAAATACATGTTTATTAACTTTCAACGATTACAACATACTGAAGTTACATAAAACAAAAATACAGAAAATAACATGAATAGAATACGCAAATTGAGTCTTGCAGACGCAGTTTCCTTAAGAATGATTCACCGCATACCAAGGATGTTGTAGGTATCTCCACCGGTGTCACTCTTCTAAGATAAAACGGCTGATTCGAACGTTGGAACACCTCTAAAGATCGGCTACTCGAACGTATCTCGTCTGTCTTTCTCTCTCCCACAACTTGCAATCTCACTGTAATCTTGTATTCTCTCTAGAATAGAATACTAGAACTTCTCTGTTGGGGGTTACAAATGAATTCACGAGGGAAATCAATTTTGTACGTGAATGCAGCTGTTACAAACCAATTGAATTCATATTTACAACAATCCCCCCATGAATGAAATTGGCGGGAGTACAGATCCAGATTACAAAACTGATTGCAAGAGAGAAAGATAACTAAAAGTCCCTCCATAGGATAGGTAGCGATTAGCCTTGAACCTTCCCTTGTGAGAACTTATCGGGTTTACCGGCAAACAAGTGGGCGGTACCCCCTTGAACTGTGACACATTAGCAGTAAACTGTGACAATAGACTTCACACAAAAACTTTCACAACGATATTTTTGTTCTCACGGTTGTGTTCGTTTTGGCCATGAAACACTCTTCCTGGTTCTGTAAGTATTTTCTCGAGAATTTTGCCTTGTCAAATTCTCAAAGAAGCGGCCCCCACTTCATACTCACATAGGTGACTTTTATTCCAATGGTATTTCTCTATACCAACCTGACTCACCAGTAAAAAGTCATTAAAAACTAATGCTTAACCTCCCAAATCACCGCTGCAATATAGGAATAGGTAAGAGTTCTCAAATTCCACGGTAATTATCCTAAGTATACGCAATTAGGTTGTCCCATTGAACTTAGATCTTGGGATCTCCAGTTAGCTAGGTTGGATTTTCCTTCACGTTACCTTTTTTATGTCATAGGCTTTAATCCAATTCCTGTCGATGCTCGTTCAATTGACTCTCAGGTAAATTATTTGGTTAGCGGATCCGCAATATTATCCTTTGACTTTACGTAGTCAATTGTGGCAACCCCACTTGAGAGTAATTTTCTAGTGCTTTTATGTCTATGACGTATATGTATAGACTTATCATTATACATATGATTCTGTGCCCTACCTATTACCGATTGACTATCGCAATGGATACAAATAGTTAGCACAGGTCTAAGCCATCTTGGAACATCTTCTAGAAATTGTCGTAGCCATTCGGCTTCTTCAATTGCTTTATCTAAAGCAATGAATTCTGATTCCATCGTAGAACGTGCTATATACGTATGTTTGAAAGATTTCCAAGATACCGCTGCACCACCAAGTAGAAAGACATATCCACTTGTAGACTTTGAGTTTTTCGTGTCCGATATCCAGTTTGCATCACAGTACCCTTCTAATACTATCGGATATCTGGTGTAGTGCAGTCCCATATCACGAGTATATTTCAAATATCGTAGTAACCTAACTATCGTTTTCTAGTGATCATGTCCTGGATTACTCGTGTATCGGCTCAGTCTATTTACTGAATAGGCTATGTTAGGTTTTGTACAACTCATCAAGTACATTAGACTCCCGATGACATGAGAATATTCCAATTGAGAGACACTTTCCCCCCATTCTTGGATAAATGGAGACTCAGGTCCACCAGGGTCTTGACGACTTTAGTGTCAGAATTGTTGAATTTTCTCAGAATCTTGTCAACATAGTGAGTTTGAGACAACATAAGGCCGTCTAATGTTCTGGTGATCTGGATACCCAGAATCACATTAACGAGACCCATATCCTTTATGTCAAACTTTGAATTCAACATATCTTTAATAGATTGGATAACCTTGTCGTTACTTCCCACAATAAGTATGTCATCAACGTAGAGACACAGAATGACATAACCTTTATCAATGTCTTTGACATATACACATTTGTCACATTCGTTGATTCGAAACCCATGAGACAATACTACATTGTCAAACTTCTCATGCCATTGTTTAGGAGCTTGCTTTAGACCGTACAAAGATCAACTAGCCTACAGACTTTTCTTTTAGGTCCAGAAAAACCCTTAAGTTGTTCCATGTAGATTTCTTCATCTAAATCTCCATTTAGAAAAGTTATTTTTACATCCATCTGATGTATCGTTAGATTTCGTAAAGCCGCAATAACGGTTATCATGTGAATTGAGGTTATCCTGGATACATGAGAATAAGTATCAAAGTAATCTAGGCCTTCTTTTTGTCTGTATCATTTGATAACAAGCCTAGCTTTATACTTACCTATTGACCCATTTGCTTTCATTTTTCTCTTGAAGATCCATTTGTAGCCCAAAGGCTTACTACCTTGTGGCAAATCCACTAGTTCCCACATATGATTCTGCAGTATGGAATCAATCTCGCTTTTAATTGCTTCTTTTCATAACGGTGCTTCAGGACAGCTCGCAGCTTCCTTGTACGTACGAAGCTCATTTTTTAACAAGTAGATTATAAAATCCAGACCAAAAGAGGTTGATTTATTAGCATGTTTGCTTTGTCTTGACTCTATTTCAACTTTCTCTTATTGGTCTCTACTGCTATCACTACCAAGATGCAAAATCCGTTTTACTGAACTCGACTCTTTAATGGATCTATACGGAAATATGTGTTTAAAAAATAACACATTTTTAGATTTCATGACTGTATTCTTGTGAATATCTGGTATTATAGATTCATACACAAGAAATCGATAAGCATTGCTATTTTAAGCATAACCGATGAAAACACAATCAACGATTTTTGGACCTATCTTCTTCTTCTTAGGAGGAGGTATCGCTACCTTCGTAAGACACACCCGTGTTCTTAAGTAATTATAGATAGGCTTTCTATCGTTAAATAACTCATAAGGGGTTTTGTCATTCTTCTTGCGAGGTACTAAATTCAGGATGTGATTAGCGGTGAGAACCGCTTCACTCCTAATGTTCTGAGGCAAATCAGAACTCACTAACATAGCATTTATCATATCTTTCAATGTACGATTTTTGCGTTCAGTAGTTCCATTCTGCTGAGGTGAATAAGGTGCAGTGATTTGGTAGATAATTCCGTGCTCAGTACAGTATCCACCAAATGGTGATTCATATTCACCGCCTCAGTCACTTTTCAACACCTTAATCTTTTTGCTGGGTTAGTTTTTAACTTTATTCTTGTACATAATGAATTTGTCCAAAACTTCATCATTACTCTTTAGCAAGTATATATAGCAATACTTTATACTATCATCAATAAACGTGATGAAGTACTTATTAGCACTAGGAGTTTGAACATATTTTAGATCACACATATCAGTGTGAATTATGCCCAGTAGTTTGGTGCTTCTTCCAACCGAGTGAAATGAAGACCTAGTTAACTTAGCCTCCACACAAGTTTTACACTTGTGAGTTTTATCAATATCAAAACTAGGTATGTGCTCCAAGTTAATTAATCTACGCATAGAATCATAATTAACATGACCTAGTCTACCATGCCACAAAATGGAAGACTCAAGCACATAAGCAACAGGAAATTTTATTTTATTAGCAGTGGGAATGACAGCCATTATATTTATTTTGAATAGACCATTGGTCACATATCCTTTCCCCACATACATCCCAGCCTTAGATAGAGTAACTCTGTCTGCCTCAAAAATTATTCGAAACCCGTGCTTGCTCAACAGAAACCCTAACATCAGATTCTTCCGAATGTCTGGCACATTGAGCACATTGTTCAGTGTTAGCTCTTTTCCTGATGTCATCTTGAGGATCACTTGGCCTTGCCCCACCATGTCTGAGGTAGCTGAATTTTTCATATACAGCTTCTAACCATGGGCCCCCATCTCAAAGGTGTTAAACATCTATCTGTCACAGCAGACGTGGCGAGTGGCCCCTGTGTCTATCCACCATTCTTGTGGATTTGAACCTACCACGTTCATCTCAGAGACCATGGCCGAGAGATCGATATTGGAGATACTTTTGGCTGCTTGTGTCAACACCTTTTTTGTTAGTGTCGACCCTTTTTCTTTTGTTGGTGTTGAGTATTCTTTGCTGTTTGCGTTGAATCTCTCGATTCTTTTGTGTTGACACCTTTTTCTGTTTGTGCCGACACCTTTCTCTGTTTGAATCTCTCGGTTCTTTTGTGTCGACACCTTTCTTTGTTTGTGTCGACACCTTCGCTGTTCGTGTTGACACATTTTTCTGTTTATGTCGACACCTCGCTGTTCGTGTTGACACATTTTCCTATTTGTGTCGACATCTAGGCTGTTTGTGTCGACACCTTCGCTGTTTGTGTTGATACCTTTTCTGTTTGTGTCGACACTTTTTCTATTGGTGTCGACTCTTTTCCTTTTGCTGTTGTTGAGTTGAATCTCTCGGTTCTTTTGTGTTGACACCTTTCTCTGTTTGTGTCGACACCTTTCTTTGTTTGAATCTCTTGATTCTTTTATGTCGACACCTTTCTCTATTTGTGTCGACACCTAGGCTGTTTGTGTCGATACCTTCCTTGTTTGTGTTGACACTTTTTCTATTGATGTCAACCCTTTTCTTCCTGTGTTGACACCTTTGCTGTTTGATGCTTAATAGAGATTCGGTCAGGCAAGGCCGTAGGCAGCCGTGTACGACAGACCTTTGAAAGGTTAGATGGTTTAGCCTTCTAGAGCCCGAAAGCTAAATAGTCTTATTTCTGATAGGCACTTTAGGAATAATCCTGATACATTCGAAAGCACTTGCTATAAGTAATGTTGCATACCGTTTAGGTTTCCCCACTGTGGGAGCTACCCTCAGACTCTCGCCTAGGGGCGCTGCCCCTAGGAACCCCACTAGGGGCACGGCCCCCTAGAACCCCTACCAGGGGCCGCGCCCCCTGGGACCCCGTTGCATGATAGACTATGTTTGGGGGAATTAAGTTTAGATTGTTAATCTATTCTTATTGTTAATGTTGTAAAGATCTAATATGTAAATTGATCTTATTTCAGAAAATATGTCGACTGAAAAATAAGTTGCTTCTATACCTGGTGTTCCTACTGTTCCACTGTCTCACGTGGATAAGCTAGGAAAGTTTGGAAGATGAGCTGACTTTAAGAGATGGCAACAGAAAATAGTGTTATACCTCATCACTCTAAATCTGGCCAGATGCCTGACTGAGGAAGCTCCAGTTGCTGATGAGAATGAAGACACTCATAAATTAATGGCAATTGATAATGGGAAGAATGCCAATTATCTGTGCAAAAATTATATTCTAAATGCTCTAGATGAATCATTGTACTCTGTGTTCAATGAGGTGAAAACTGCTAAGGAACTATGGGAGTCCTTAGATCAAAATTACAAAATTGAAGGTGCCGGGTCCAAGAAGTTTATAGTGGGCCAGTTCCTTGATTATGTGATGAAAGATTCAAAACTGGTGATGGTTCAAGTCCAAGAGCTTCAGATTCTGATCAATGAGATCAAAACAGAAGGGATGTTGCTGAGTGAAGCATTCATAGTGGCGGAAGTCATCCACAAGCTTCCTGAAACATGGAAGGAATTCAAGAGCTGTCTAATGTTCAAGAATATGGAGATGACTCTAGAGGCTCTATTCTTCAAGCTTAATGTTGAGGAAGAGAATCGAGCAAGGAGCAAGAGTGTTAAGTCCAACTCCAACATGTCCAATGTGATGGAAGGTGGCTACTCTTCAGAAGCAAAGAAGAGTATTCATGACAGACGTGACAACACAAGGTTTGACAAGAAAAGAAAAAATGTCAAACTAAGACCAAGAGGTCAAATTGCCAAAAAGCAGAAGGAGAAAATCCAAGGAAAATGCTTTAACTGTGACAAGTTTGGGCATCGTGCTTCAGAGTGCAAGAAGCCGAAGAAACCCCAAGCTCAAGCTCATATGGCAGAGGTAGCTAAAGATGTCTCCAATATCGATCTCTTGGCCATGGTCTTTGAGGTGAACATGGTAAGCTCAAATCCACAAGAATGGTGGATAGACACAGGGGCCACTCGTCACGCCTGCTGTGACAAACAGATGTTTAACACCTTTAAGATGGGGGCCCATGGTCAGAAGCTGTATATGAGAAATTCAACTATCTCAGACATGGTAGGGCAAGCTAGGTGATCCTCAAGATGATATCAGGAAAAGAGCTAACACTGAATAATGTGCTCTATGTGCCAGATATTCGAAAGAATCTGATATCTGAGTCTCTGTTGAGTAAGCACAGGATTCGAATGGTCTTTGAGGCAAACAGAGTTACTCTGTGTAAGGTTGGGATGTATGTGAGGAAAGGATATGTGACCAATGGTCTATTCAAAATGAATGTAATGACTATCATTCCCACTGCTATTAAAATGAAATCCCTTGTTGCTTTTGTGCTTGAGTCTTCCATTTTGTGGCATGGTAGGCTAGGTCATGTTAATTATGATTCTATGCGTAGATTAATTAACTTTGAGCACATACCTAGTTCTGATATTGATAAAACTCACGAGTGTGAAACTTGTGTGGAGGCTAAGTTAACTAGGTCTTCATTTCACTCGGTTGGAAGAAGCACCGAACTACTGGGCTTAATTCACACTAATGTGTGTGATCTAAAATATGTTCAAACTCGCAATGCTAATAAGTACTTCATCATGCTTATTGATGATAGTACAAAGTATTGCTATATATACTTGCTAAATAGTAAGGATGAAGTTTTGGACAAATTCATTATGTACAAGAATAAAGTTGAAAACCAACTTAGTAAAAAGATTAAGGTGTTGAGAAGTGACTGAGATGGTGAATATGAATCACCATTTGGTGGATACTGTGCTGAGCACGGAATTATCTACCAAATCACTGCACCTAAGAAGGAGAAGATAGGTAGGAAGCCTATCTATAATTACTTAAGAACACAGGAGTGTCTTGCGAAGGTAGCGATACCTTCTCCTAAGAAGGAGAAGATAGGTCCAAAAACCATTGATTGTGTTTTTATCAGTTATGCTCAAAATAGCAGTGCTTATCAATTTCTTGCGTATGAATCTACAATACCAGATGTTCACAAGCATACAGTCATGGAATCTAGAAATGTGTCGTTCTTTGAATACATATTTTCGTATAGATCCATTAAAGAGTCCAGTTTAGTAAAACAGACTTTGCATCCTACTAATGATAGCAGTAGAGACCAAGAAGGGGATGTTAAAATAGAGCCAAGACGAAACAAACGGGCTAAGAAATCAACCTCTTTTGGTTTGAATTTTATAACCTACTTGTTAGAAAATGAGCCTCATACGTACAAGGAAGCTGCGAGCTGTCTTGAGGCTTCATTATGGAAATAAGCGATTAAAAGCGAGATTGATTTCGTACTGTAGAACTATACGTGGGAACTAATGAATTTGCCACAAGGTAGTAAGCCTTTGGGCTATAAATGAATCTTTAAGAGGAAGATGAAAGCAGATGGATCAATAGATAAGTACAAAGTTAGACTTGTTATCAAAGGATACAGACAAAAGGAAGGCTTAGATTACTTTGATACTTATTCTCCTGTATCCAGGATAACCTCAATTTTCATGATAACCGCTATTGCGGCCTTACGAAATCTAGCGATACATCATATGGATGTAAAAATAGCTTTTCTAAATAGAGATTTAGATAAAAAAATTTACATGGAACAATCGAAGGGTTTTTCTGAGCCTAAAGGAAAAGTATGTAGGCTAGTTAGATCTATGCACAGTCTAAAGCAAGCTACTAAATAATTACATGAGAAGTTTGACAATGCAGTATTGCCTCATGGGTTTCGAATCAACGACTGTGACAAATGTGTATATGTCAAAGACACGGATGAAGGTTATGTCATTCTGTGTCTCTACGTTGATGACATGCTCATTGTGGGAAGTAACGACAAGGTTATCCAGTCTACTAAAAATATGTTAAATTCAAAGTTTGACATGAAGGATATGGGTCTCACAAATGTGATTTTGGGTGTCCAGATCACCAGAACATTGGACGGCCTTACGTTGTCTCAAACTCACTATGTTGACAAGATTATGAGAAAATTCAACAATTCTGACAGTAAAGTCGCCAGGACCCCGGTGGACCTGAGTCTCCATTTATCCAAGAATAGGGGGAAAAGTGTCTTCCAATTGGAATATTATCAGGTCATCGGGAGTTTAATGTACTTAATGAGTTGTACAAGGCCTGACATAGCCTATTAAGTAAGTAGACTGAGCCGATACATGAGTAATCCAGGACGTGATAATTGGAAAGCGATAGTTAGGGTACTACGCTATTTGAGATATACTCGCGATCTAGGACTGCACTACACCAGATATCCGGCAGTATTATAAAGGTACTGTGATGCAAACTGGATATCAGACACGAAAGACTCAATGTCTATAAGTGGATATGTCTTTCTACTTGGTGGTGCAGTGGTATCTTGGAAATCTTTCAAACAGACGTGTATTGCACGTTCTACGATAGAATCAGAATTCATTACTTTAGATTAAAAAAAACTAAAGAAGCCAAATGGCTACGGCAATTTTTAGAAGATGTTCCAAGATGGTCTAGACCTGTTCCAGCTATTTGTATCCATTGCGATAGTCAATCGATAATAGGTAGGGCACAAAGTCTTATGTATAATGGTAAGTCTAGACATATACGTTGTAGACATAATACCATTAGAAACTACTCTCAAGTGGGGTTGCCACAAATGACTAAGTAAAGTCAAAGAATAATATTGCGAATTCGCTGACCAAAGGGTTAACCAGAGAGTTAGTTGAACAAGCATCGACATGAATGGGATTAAAGCCTATGACATAGAAAGGTAATGTGAAAAAAAATCCAACCTAGCTGACTGGAGATCCCAAGATCTAGGTTCAATGGGACAACCTAATTGCGTATACCTAGGATAATCATCGTGGAGTTTGAGAACTCTTACCTATTCCTATGATGCAGCGGTGATTTGGGAGGTTAAGCATTAGCTTTTAATGACTTTTTCCTGGTGAGCCTGGTTGGTACAGAAAAATACCATTGGAATAAAAGTCACCTATGTAAGTATGAAGTGGGGCCGCTTCTTTGAGAATTTGATAAGGCAAAATTCTTGAAAAAATACTTGCAGAACTAGGAAGAGTGTTTCATGGCCAAAATGAACACAACCGTGAGAACAAGAACTTCGTTGTGAAAGTCATGTGAAGCCTATTATCTCGTTTTACTGCTAAGGCGACGCAGTTCAAGGCGGTACCACCCACTTGTTTGTCGATAAACCCGATAGGTTCTCACAAAGAAAGGTTCAAGGCTAACTGCTACCTATCCTATGTCGGGACTTTTAGTTGTCTCTCTCTCTCTCTCTCTCTTGCAGTCAGCTTTGTAATATGTGTTTGTATTCCCGCTAATTTCATTTATTGGGGGATTGTTGTAAATGTGAATTCAATTAGCAATTGATTTCCCTCAATTCAATACCATTCAATTGCCAATTCAATTTGGCTATTCAATTGGCAATTTAATTCTGGTTTGCAACCCCAAGGGAGAAGTTCTATATAAGAACTTCTCTAGTATTCTGCCTTGGGGTGAATACAAGAATACACGGAGATTACAAGTTGTGAAAAAGAGAAAAAGAAAGACAGACGATGTACGTTCGAGTAGTCGATCTTTAGAGGTGTTCCAACATTCGGGTCAGCCTTTTTATCCTGGGAGAGTGACGCCGGTGGAGATACCTACAACATCCTTGGTAGGCGGTGAATCATTCTTAAGGAAATTGCGTCTTCAGGACTCAATTTACGTATTCTATTCATGTGTTATTTTTTTTGTTTTCGTTTTATGTAAATTCAGTATATTGCAATAATTGAAAGTTAATAAACATGTTTTTTCTATACAACCGTGTATATCTTGTGTTATATTTTGCCAACAATCTTAAGAATGATTCAAGATCTAGATTCAATGGGACAACCTAATTGTGTATACCTAAGATAATCACCGTAGAGTTTGAGAACTCTTACCTATTCCTATAATGCAGCGGTGATTTGGGAGGTTAAGCATTAGCTTTTAATGACTTTTTCCTGATGAGCCAGGTTGGTATAGAAAAATACCATTGAATAAAATTCACCTATGTAAGTATGAAGTGGGGCCGCTTTTTTGAGAATTTGACAAGGTAAAATTCTCGAGAAAATATTTGCAGAACTAGGAAGAGTGTTTCATGGCCAAAATGAACACAACCGTGAGAACAAAAACTTCGTTGTGAAAGTCTTTGTCTGAAGGCTATTGTCTTGGTTTACTGCTATAGCGACACAGTTCAAGGCGGTACCGCCCACTTGTTTGCCAGTAAACCCGATAGGTTCTCATAAGGGAAGGTTTAAAGCTAACCGCTACCTATCCTATGCTGGGACTTTTATTTGTCTCTATCTCTTGCAGTCAGCTTTGCAATCTCCTGCCAATTTCATTCATGGGGGCGATTATTGTAAATATGAATTCAATTGGTTTGTAACAGCTGCATTCATGTACAAAATTGATTTTCTCCCTGCCTTGATGTACAAAATTGATTTTCCAAAATTGATTTCCCTTATGAATTCATTTGTAATCCTCAAGAGAGAAGTTCTGGTATTCTATTCTAGAGAGAGACACGAATACAGTGAGATTGCAAGTTGTGAGAGAGAGAAAGACAGACGAGATACGTTCGACTAGCCAATCTTTAGAGGTGTTTCAATGTTCGGGTCAGCCGTTTTATCCTGGGAGAGTGACGCCGGTGGAGATACCTACAACACCTTTGGTAGGCGGTAAATCATTCTTAAGAAAACTGCGTCTGCAGGACTCGGTTTGCATATTCTATTCATGCTGTTTTCTGTATTTTTGTTTTATGTAAATTCAGTATATTACAATCGTTGAAAGTTAATAAACATGTATTTTCTGGATCACTGAGCATATTTTATGTTATATTTTGCCAACACACAGATAATACAAATAGATAAATTTATCTGTATTTTTTATACATGTTTTGAAAATACACCTATAAATTTATCTGTGTTCTTTACACGTACTTTTAATAAAAGATAAATAAATTTATCTTTATTCTTTATACATGTTTTGAAAAGGCACAGATAAATTTATTTGTGTTCTTTATACGTGCTTTTAATAAGATAGATAAATTTATCTGTGTTTTTTACGTGTGCTTTCAATAAAAGTTATATAAATTTGTCAGTGTTTTTTATACATGTTTTGAAAATGTACAGATAAATTTATCTGTTCTCGAGTATTTTTGTTCTAAAAAGACCGTGTGCGTTAAAATTTTTATGCGGATGGTCTCTACTCATTAAAATATTTTATGCTAGATGAAAAATAATAAACTGCCTATAAATTGGACTGGTCACTAGTTTGTCGTTTAAAAAACTTGGCTAGAGGTTTAGTGTAGTTTAAAGTTGATTTTTTTCTTTTTTTTTTAAAAAAGAAGAAACTTTTAAAAGAGATCAAACAAGGCCTTAACTCATAATGTGATATAGGGATTAAAAGGTTCCACGTACAGTTGACCAAAATACTTGATATAATAATTTGATTTTGAATTGGCCTTCTGATTCCAGTTGAATCAGCATTGCCTCGTCAAATCTCATCTCAAAAGGTTTTTCATCTCAAAATCATGCTTTTGCATGGTTAAATACTAAAAAGAGCAAAGTTTTATTTAAAAGCTTTATTCGGGTGTTTGGGAAAGCTACTGATAAATGATAAATAATTTTAGTTATAAACTATCATTTTTTTCAAACACAATTTTTGCTACTAATTCACTATAACAATTTTTTTCTATATTAGTTATAAATCACATTTTTTATCAAACGCTCATAAACGAGGATGACCCGTAAATTATATTTGTGTGATGGGTTGGACCCAACCTGGTCGAATCTGTCAACGGTACCTACTAAGGGAAACAAACGTGAGTTGGCCGGCGGCGAATTGCCGGAAGCCACTTCGACGAAGAAGTTAAAAAGTGCTTTGTGAAATGGAACTTCGTCAAGTAAATGCACCAATGTTTTTTCTCTTACCTTTGATGTCTGAGGCCTTTCCTTTTTATAGTGGGTAAGCACTCACTCTCCCCTAGCCTCATCATTACCCTGACATATAGCCCTGCAAACTGCTTTGCCCTTAACACCACTACGTTAGCGGTGGTGTCAGAGTTTCAAATCGATCCCGGTCAAAACGCCATTAAGATGCTCACCTTGGACCGTACTCTAGGCCGAGGTACCCATCTCAAAATACGGCGTACTCGATGGTGTGGGAGTCACCCGGTCAAATTGCATTAATTGCTATTCCACCGTGGTCAAATCATATTAAATGCAGTACCCTTCGGTTACGTCACATTCAATGCATTGTCAAAGCTGTCAAAGCTCGAACACTTGCCCGGCTCCTCTTGGCCGAACTGACGATGTCTGAACATAGGCGACCGGTTCTAGCCCTCGGCCGTAGCCTCATATTGAGCCCTACCCCCCTTAGGTTCAGGTGAACGCGTCGGGTATGGAACCCGTGACCCACTAGGCTATTCTTTCGGGCCACGCCCCTTCAACTGATAATTTTTATTACAAGTTATAATCTATAAATGACTAATTTTACCAATGCCAAACACCATAAACCCTTTAGTCTTAGCTTTCAAAACACAAAAGTAAAAAAAGATGCTTCAATCAGTCTCTGTTTTACCAAGGACACTCGAAATTCCTTTGGTCTTACTTGTAACTTGTGGTCCTTTTATGTTTGTAACACAGAGAAAAAAAAACATTTCACATTTTAAAAATTACAACTATCCATTTAAAATATTTTTACTTCCTCTAATGTTCACACTTTGTTTTATAAGATTTTTAAAAAGTTAAAATGCAATGCCTATAAATAGTAATTTGGAATCTAGTAAAATGATTTTGTGAAAGAATTAGAATTTTATTTTTTGTGTTGTTGGATCTAGGCAACCCAAGAGGGGGGGTGAATTGGGTTTCTTTGCTAGAAAAGAGATTTAAATTTTTTTTTCAGAAAATCTTTTAATATTACAATAAAACAAGATATGCAAATATGAAATCAAAGCAAATATTAAAAGAAGAGGGATTGAGATAAAGAACCAGACACCAGCGATTTATAGTGGTTCGGCTTGATCTTAGCCTACGTCCACTCCTCAAGATCTCCCTTGAGTATTTCCACTATTTCAGAATACTTCCGGGCGTATTCAAAACCTTTACAAGCTTCAAGAAGATTCTATGAAAACAAACCTCTGTTTTCTTCTAATCTCTCTTGAACTCTTCCTTGATGAGTTTCTCTCGCTCACTCAATGGTTAACAGGGTGACTCACCCTTGATTACAATAATGAAAAATGTATTGAATGAATAACAATCACTCTCTTTACAAGATAGATATGCAATGATCAAAAGGAGTAAAGAGAGATGAAAAATAAGAATCAGAGATGGGACAATATATAAGATCTTGCTTGTCTCTGTGATGGATTTGAGCAATTGAACTTGTATGTGAATCTCCTCTGTTTTCATTGTTGAGAGACAACCTCCTTATATAGATTCTTGAGATTTTCTGACCGTTGGAGGTAGATAGGGCAATAAATGTCAAAAAACTATCCGTTGAGATCTGCCGTAGTTTGAATCTCAGTATTTGGGGTCGACACAGCCACCTTGAGTGTCGGCACAAAATGTCTAGGGCAGGGTTCTCTGAGAAGTTGGGTCGACATGAAAGTTCTGAGGTGTCGACTCAATTTTGCATTTACCTTCCTACGATTTGGGTCGACACAAATGACTCTGGTGTTGACTCGTTTGAAACTTAAGCAACGGAGGAACAATTTTGTGTCGACTCAATTTGTCTCTGGTGTCGACATTAAATCTCTGCAGGAAGTCTCGGTAGTTTTGTGTCGACACAAACTCTTTTGGGGTCGACACCAAATTTCTGCAGGCAGTCTCGGTTGATTTGTGTCGACTCGTTTTCTATTTGTGTCGACCCAACCTTTCTGAAATCAAAAGTAAGAATCACTTTTGTGTCGACTCAAAATGAGTCCTGGTTGCTTCGGTGTTCTTTTGTGTTGACACAAAATACGTTTGTGTTGACACTAATATTTTGGTACCTGAAGATCAACTTGAAACATAGTCAGGGTGTTAAAGCATTTGATTAATTCACGTTGACATACTTGATAAGATTCAAGTATCCATTGCCTCAAGTGTTTTGTCTTGAATTTCAATTGAGATCAACACAGAAGAAAAAATTCTACTTAAAAAATTCTTAAGTGTTTGAATCTTTTGAGATGCAAGTCATACATTTTTGGCTAAGGTGTCAACCTTGAATGTTCAAAATGGATTAATACTTTCATTTTAGCAATAAGAAATATTATCCAATTAATGATATTTATTTATGAAAAATGAATTATGAAAATCATCTAAATCAATTAAAGAAGCTTTTAGCTAACATTAGCGTTGCTATATATACAAACTTTCAACTATAAACCAACTATATAAATAAAATTTGTATTTTTATTTGGACTAAAATCCACAATATTTGTGAAAAATTTGTAAATTTTAATGTAAATAAAGGATGAAAATTCAATTTTATGACTTTTAGATCATGTTTGATTGAAGGAGTTAATAATGAGGGGATATATAATCATACTCGATAAGTAATCTCATAGAACTAGTAATGAATAAATTATTAATTTTATATTTTCTTAAATATTGTATATTCCATATTTTGTGGGATTAATTATTCAATGGATACATATTCCTCCGTGAGAGAGGTCCCTACTGTGAGTAATTCACAGTAGGGAGAGCGGTGAGCTCTAAGATGTTTTATTTAGGATTCCAAAATTTAATCTAAATCGTTTATTATGTTGTAATCGTTGAGTAGGTAATTTTTGTTAAAAAGTTCAGGTCAATCGAACATTTTTAATCATATGATCCAGATACATTTTTTTGGCAGTTTATTCTCAAAATATTATTAAGTTAATTAATTTTTTCAAAACAAACATACTCCGATCACATAAATAATGATGTCCAATTGACTTGATTTTTCTGTAAAGATTAGTTACTCGACAATTTCAACATAATAAACGATTTTGATTAAATTTTGAGATCCAAAATAAAATATTTTAAAACTCATAGCTCTCCATGCTGTGAGTAATTCACAGTAAGGACCACATTCCCTAATACTTTCACCACTTGTTGAATTTAAATAAAAAAAATATAATCCTATAAAATATATAATCTAATTTCATGTTTAACCCGATCAATTAAATATGTCTTTTTAATTAAAAGTAGTGGAAGATTTATTTTATTGGTAATGGTGTAAGTTCCTTTCTCAATGGTAGTTACCATCAATGAGTGACTGTGGATCAAAAGGGACGTCCTATCCTATCCCTGTATCTAGGGATGTAATTTTGGCTCAGTTCGATTCGGTCGTGATTTGGGCGGGTTATGTTCGACCAGGGTTCGGCGAGCTCGCGCCAAATCTTTGTGCTGGGCTGGGCCGGGCATTTTTGTCAAGAGGTCGGTCCAGGCCATAGGGGTACTAGGCTTGGGTTAGGGCCTTGGGCCCGGGCTTTGGGCGGGCCTTGAGCAGGCCTTGGGTTTTTTGAGTTTTTTTTTCTTTTTTTTTGGTTTTTTTGGTTTAATTTATTATTTATGTTTATATTTTTATTACTTTTATAGTTATTTAGTTTATAAATCTATATTACAATTCACCTAGGTTGATGGGACATGTATACATGATCTAAGGGCTATGGTTGCTTCTCAAGAATCCAACGGTTGAGAAGGGCGTGTGAGGCACCAGACGTCTGTCGCCTCACTGAGGAAGGTCTCTGTGATATGTATGTATGATGATCCAAGGCTCCAATTTTTTCTAAACTAATCCAACGGCGGAGGCGCTGGATGTCGCCTCACTAAGGCGCCTCTGACACCGTCGCTCGAACGTCGCCTCACTGACTTCGACGCCTCTGACGATCTGACGATGGCTTCTCGGTTCAGCTTCTCGGTCTCTTTCACTCTCAGATTCTCTCTCTCTCTCTCTCCCCCTTCGACGACTGTCATCTTTGTCATCTCCACGGCTTCTCACTCTCTCACCACCGCCTCTCTCTCTCTCTCTTTCCCCCTCCGACGACTGTCGTCTTCGCCATCTCCACATCGACGATTGTCATCTTTGTCTACGCCAAGTGTCATCTTTAGCACCGATCGTCGTCTTCAGCCCCAAACGGGCCGTCTATCGCCTACCTCGCCATCGATGCTGCACCACCACGTTTTTGTTGTTCGAAATTCGCTGTCCATTGTAGATTCAGAGGTACGTGGTTCAACAGATCTGAACGATCTATGAGGTTCAAGGCATATCTGTTCCTTTTTTTCCTTTTAACAGATCTGAACTTTCATTACAGATTTTTATGTTTGTTTTGGTATAAATACAAGGCGTATATGTTCCTTTTTTTCCTTTTAACAGATCTGAATTGTGAGACCCTGACCCATTTTTTTCGGCATTTTTCGACGCGTGTTTGTTATTTGTTTTACAGCATGTTCAGACGTGTTTATATGCATGTTTGG
This sequence comes from Heliamphora exappendiculata, assembly GCA_034768845.1. Taxonomy (NCBI): domain Eukaryota; kingdom Viridiplantae; phylum Streptophyta; class Magnoliopsida; order Ericales; family Sarraceniaceae; genus Heliamphora; species Heliamphora exappendiculata. Next base: position 3,338 of record JAOTRH010482685.1, on the reverse strand, counting down.
GTTTAGAGATACATGTGGGGTTAATTTCCAGGGCCATTGGGCGTTGTGGTGCGAATTTAAAAAAAAAAGATATTTTCGTGGCCTATAAATATCTGGTGTTAGATATTTTCAACAGATATTTTTAAAATTTCTCAGCTAAGTTTTTTCTTTGTCTCTCTACCTTCTCTCTAACTTTTTGGGGACCCGGGGCTCGATTTTTGACAATCCAACAGCTGATTATTGCTATCGGCATCGGGGGCTACGCTTTCATCCGAATGAAATTTTATTCTGACGAAGTTCAGTTTTGCACGTGGTTTGAGGAGTCGAGTTTTTGACTCAAAGAGGTAGGATCCAAAACTCTCATGTCTTATAAAGATGCTACGTGTAACTGTAGGTGTTTTCACTGGTTAAAAATGCATGAAAAATCGTTTTCGTTTTAGAGGTTAGGTTTTGGTTTAAAGGGCATTGTGTGTTGTTTTTGGTTGGATGAAATCAGGTTTTGAGGGTTTCTTCCGAGGTTTTGTGGTAGTCTTGGGCTAGGGTATGTCCGAGTGTGTTGAACAGGGAATTTGGAGGCTTCGATTTGGGGTTAAGATGGTTGAACCAGTAGCTCGGAGTCAGTTTTTCGCTAGGGGTCAGTAGACTGAACTGAGCAATTTAGTTGACTGGATCGATAGTGAGGGTGTTCAGTCGACTGGACCGAGGAGGTCAGTTGACTGACCTGTGTTTGGGGGAAATTCTCTAAAATTTTAGTAGCTTGTTTAGGTCGACTGGGTGAGGGTCCAATCGACTGATGTCCTATGTGGGGCGTTTTTGGTTGTTTTGGTAGTTGTGGTGGCCTTTTGGTCGGTTGGGTAAGGATATTCTGTTGACTGGCTCTCCTCTAGTGGCGTTTCGATCGATCGAATTATGGGATTCTGTCGATTGAACTCATGAAGAGGGGTGTTAGCCGTTTCTCGTTTTGGTGGGTCATGGTGAATCGTGGTGGTTCGTTTTGTTGTCGTCTTGGGGTGACGTGGGTTAGATGCGACGCGAGGTGTATGGTTAGACGCGCGTTGTCGATGCACGGTTGTGTGCGTGGTGGTTAATGTGAGAGGTTTGGAGTTGACCTTCGGTTGTATGGCTTGGGTGTCGTGATGAGTTGTGTGGCACTTGGTGCCGTTATGTGAAATGTAGTATTTATATGTGGTTATATGTGATCATGTTGTATCTAGAACTCTGGTTTATTTATGCATATATGCAGGGAATGTGATGGATGTATATGCGGTTCTGTGAATGTTAACTCTAGTTAACGATACATTAGGTTGGGCTGAGGTCCTTAGGTGAAAGTTCGAGAAGATGTATTAGTGGGGGCTGAGGTCCCTTGGTGAAAGTCCGAGAAGGTGGATTAGTTGGGGATGAGGTCCCTCGGTGAAAGTCCGAGAAGGTACAATGATTGCTTGTGAAGTATTATGGGATGGATAAATCCAATTTTAAATTGTTTTTAAGACTTGCGTGAGTCGCGATATAAAATCGTTTTCAAACCGTTTTCGAGGTTCCTATGAGTAAAAAATGGTTCTTATCCTTGCATTCCGTTTGCATGTGAAAATTGTTTTCAGGCTTGAAAGAGAGTCAAAAGATGGACTTGGTTTCCTAGCATGTTTAGCTTATATTTCAGGCTTGTCTAGTTTCTGCTGAGTTTTGGTTCACGATGTGGGATTTGAAATGTTTTTCAGGTACTGGTCACGTAGGTTGATCCGGAGGAGCCCGTTGGGGAGGAAGATCTGTAATCTTCAGTTTTTCTTTTTTTGATCATGTATGCTTATAACATATTTTTCGATGTTGGAACCGTGCTCTGTAAACTTTTTTGGTGGTTATATTAATGCATGTATGCTTTACATTGTGAGTAAACATTGTGTTGGGTATTGGATATGGTTGTTTATGGTGTTTCACGTGACCCGAAATTTGGGGCGTGACATGAACTTCCATTATAGATTTTTATGTTTGTTTTGGTATAAATTCAAGGCACATCTATTTCTTTTTTTCCTTTTAACAGAACTGAACTTCCATTATAGACTTTTATGTTTGTTTTGGTATAAATATAATCTTTTTTTTCTTAAATAAAAAGAAAAATACAAATGGATTTTTCTCAAGTACAATCTGAATTAAAAAGAGAGAGAGAGAAAGAGAGAATCGAAATAGAATTTTATCGGGTATTTCTAACTGAACGGATTCCTGATCCTTTTTGTTGATCTTGATGGTTCCTAAGTCTTCAATTTTTAATTTCTAGGGTTTGTCAAGTGTTTTTTTTTTTTTTTTTCAAATGGGACATGATTGATCTTCTTCTTGAGTTATCCACCGATCTATTATTCTGCTTCCAATTTAAAATTATGGATTATATTGCCCATCAACTTAATCTCTGTTTTTTAGTATCCAAATATTGTTTGCTAACTTTCAATTTTTTTGATGAATTCGATTGTTTTTGCAGTTGAGTGAGGACTGATTCTCTTCCGAAGCAATAAGGAGAACAGGGTTGTTTCCATTTGTTAATTGAACCAGTATTGTAATTGTAATTTTTTTTTTTGGGTATGAGAAACCATTTTCCAAATTCTTTTCCTTTTTGTACTTTTTTCTATTTGATGGTTCTTTTTTTAGGGTTGTGATGATGGGATTTTGTTGGGTTTTTCGATTAAAATTTCTCGGATTATTATATTTTCTCCTTTTACTTATTTAACATGAAGTGCACAGTTCTATTTTTCAGACTGTTTTTACTTTTTGATCAACTTTTTGATTTTTCCATTTTATTTTGATGAGAAGAATTAGAAAGCTATTTTTTATCTTAATATAAAAAACTAACTAAAGAAAAAACAATAATGGAATGTTCGTAAAAAGTATTTTTCACTTTTTATTTTTTAAAGTATTATGGAATGTTTGTGATTTTTGGTATTATGGTTCAAGGTGTTTTGAGTGATTTTTGGAATGTGACTTATATTTGAAAGTATTATGGAATATGACTGATTTTTGGTATTATGGAAATTTTGGTATTATGGAATATGAGTGAGTGTTATGAAATGAGTGATTTTTGGTAAGTTCTGATTTTTGGTAAGAGTGTTATAGAATGAATGATACTGTTATTAGAAAGGTCAAACTTGAAAGAGCTGAAATAATTGGCCCAGGGTTCTAAATAACGGCCGATACGTAACGAATCGGCCGTTACGTATCGGAATATTGCAAGGCCGATCCTGTTACTCTGTTGAAAAACGGTTGCACAGAGAATTCCCAGAGTAACGGCCGTTACGACTATTCCGTAACGGGTAACGATCGTGTATCGGTCTGTAACGGACGTTACGGACGATACGCGACACACCGACAAGGCGACA